>APFE031538149.1:205458-240886 GCA_000404065.3 Pinus taeda | reverse complement strand
AGAAATCCTTATGAAGCCATCGAAGAAGCAGAGGGAGCCTCTATTTTCTCGCCAGATTTGGTTTGATATTATGCTAAAGAAATCCATATGAAGCCATGGAAGAAGCAGAGAGAGCCTTTGCTTTCTCGTCGGATTTAAAGGACCCTAAAGGAGTACTGCGAACACCCACAGGAGAGCAAAGAAAGCCTCTATTTTCTCGCTAGATTTAAAGGACCCTAAAGGTGTACCACTCCACACCCACATGAATCGATGTCTTCTAGCTTCTTTTCCGAAGGCGTGCATCAGCTTGCTTCTTTCCCGAAGGCACTAGAAATGGTGCACAAACCAAAAAAGGGCTTCATCTGTGCTTGAGATCGGTGGGAGGTTTGGTAGCTCTACTGGAAAATCAGCGTCCTTGAACGAAAAATGGAATCTCGATCTTCAGAATAGAGAACATGAGAGAAAGCAGAGAAGTTGTTGAAGTTAAGAAAACGTACGTGGTTATGCAGAGTTTCTTTGTCACATCAAACATGGCGGTGTAGAAAAGATCAGTGATGAAAGCAGAGACAGGCTAGGCAGAGTCCATAACTATATTGATGCTACTTTTTGATTTGTCCATAATCTTATTTAATCCAGTTTCGGTTTTCATGTGTTATGCATTTTCAATCTCCACGTCATCTAGCAGCAGTTGGGGAAAGGTGATGTCTAGAGACATGGTCGAGTTTCAATTTTCATGTAATCTGCATCTTCGATCTCCACCTCATCCGAAAACAGTTGGACAAAGGTGATGTCCAGAGACACGGATGCCATGACGTCAGAGAAAGTAGCGTAGTGATCTACAAAACTTCTCTTCACTAAATAACACTTAATTCGAATAGCTAACGAGAGGCTGTGTAAGTTTATTCAAAAACATTTCTTTGGAAATGTTTGTGTAGTTCTCTAACCGGGCGTGTTGAATGGAGCAACGAAACTGCGTGTTGAACAAAGCAGCGAAAATAAACAAAGGAGGTGGCAAATTTCCTAAAAATTGAAACAAGGACACCCACAAAGATGCATGTCAAGTACGTGTATAACTTTCAATTAGAATTCGAAATTTAAATACAAGATTTTTTAACCGTTGACTCAATAAATTATAACTAAAAATATGGCATTTGTTTATGGAAATTTAACTTACTAAATTCGTACTCAGAATGTCTCATAACTATACTGATGCTACAATGATGATAAATTTATGATGGAATAAAAAACATAAAACCATCCACCTTAACCAAGTCATATGCACAACCACGCAAACCGATATTTAACATGGATTTGTATGATGTCTGTTATAAATCAAGTATTATTATTATTTTGGAGTGGCCATTTCTTCTCAGACGTGGAGTTGAAATGATATATGAAAAGTCTTAACACTGTAAAATGCATTTGTTTTCTGAGGCGATTGCGTTGGGTGATGGAACCATCACGCGGAAATAAATTTTCAACCTATGTAAGAACCACCTTCTCTAATCATTGAAGGAGAGATACGGCGTGAGCAGAATGGGGTGGGTCCCCTCGCTATGGAGGGGAGGGATTCTTTCTTTGTCAAAACATGTAAGAGTGAGGGGGGCATCCGCTTATGGCAGGGATTACCGGCTGCACCGGCTGCATGTAGCACTCGGTATTCATTAGTTTCCAAAATATCACAAGTGAACTTGAACTTAATTTAAACAAGGAAAAATTATTATATATTATAGTATAATAATAGACTTTAGTAGATAATAATTTGAGCATAGTTTTTTTATTTATTAATAAATTATTCATTAATTTTCAATATTGTAAACGAATTTAGCTGTTTTTCAAATATTGCAGGTATACAGTAGTATTGAATAAGAAATAATTATACATATATTACATATAATAATATATCATGTTTTTATATTTTTTTCAAAATTTAATAAAGATTTTTTTAAATATATAGGGATTGAATATATCGATTATATACAATAGAATATGTTATTTATAAATGAAATTGTAATGAAGATTACATTGAAATAGTTTCTTGTATGAATATTTTTTTATACATATACGTTACATTTACAAATTCAAAATTATCATTTTTTATATTTTTGAAAATAGTACAGTTTTAAAATATTTCAATTATAATAAATTTTTATTTTTCATTATTCTTTTTATATACACTAAAGATCGGTTTCTTTTCCTGTATTTAGTTTATAAATAAAAAATATAAACATGAGAAATCACACATCTTATTTTTAACTATAAGATTTAAATAATGATTTCTGATTTAATAATACTATATATTAATCAGTTATTATATATAATTATAATTCATTTTCTTCTATTTTAGAATTATATGACTCTTGGATTTAATAATATAAAATATATATATATTTTATTCATTTCTCTATTTTAAGAATTTATATGACTCGTTGGACACCATGGGCAACAACAGAAACACTCTTATAGAGAAAGATACATTTTTTTTGGAAAATGTGGAGTCTCGGATTAAGAAGCTCGCTAATTGGAAAGATAAGGATATTGAAGGATACCAAGTTGAAATTATCAAAAAAAGGAGGTCCATCCTCACCCCACACTTACACAATTTTCTCAATTTGGAGTTTAAACATGAATTCCCTAAGATGTGGATGCAAAGCCTTAGTGTGCCTATCTTTAAAAATGGGAATACAAATGTTCCCTCTAACTATAGTATTGTCATGATTAGCCACATTTTATCATAATTCTATGGTCTCCTTTTGGAAAAGAGGATTAGCATCTGGATTGAAACACATGGCAAAAGAGCCATAGGGCAAGTTGGTTTTAGAAGGCACCACTCTACAGTCGACCAACGTGTCACTCTTAGGGCCACTGTCAAGGATTGTTGTGACATTAAGACTGATCTCTTCTATCGTTTTGTTGACTTTAACAAATATTTCGACATTCTTCCTCGATAGAATTTATGACAAAGGCGTCATCAGATAATTGTTCCTCCCAAGTCAAGGGTTGTTGTTATTAGATTATACAAGAATGGTTGTTGTTGTTGTGTCATTGATTTCTCATTCTCAGTTATATGTGTTCTCGTTGATCTTGCTCATATTCAATTAAGCTTCTGCAAAGTTTGTTGTAGTAGTAGATATTGTATTTTGCTTTAGTATATTACATAATCTATTGGTCTACGGTTGGAATTTCTACATGGTATTAGAGTAAAGGTGAGCAGAGTTGTGAACGGTATATGAAGAAGATAAATCGAAGAAAACATTGGGCCGCGAGTTTTTAGAGCAAATCTGAAAAATTTTGTGCACAATTTTTAGAAACAAATAGCAGATCTAGATTCCTTCTAACAAAATAACCAAATTCAAAAGAAAAATGGTTAAATCAGAGTTCGGATGAGGAAGATATTGCTCATTTAAAATAAGCTCTTTTTCCAGAAAATTTCATGACGGTGGGAAAGATGAAACAGATTGGTGTGCTAGCCAAGAACTTGTATGTACTTGAGGTACAAGATGCATGCAAAGCCTTGAGAAGCAAGACAAAGGTTAGATACTTGGTGGTTGAGAGAGAGAGTAAATTACCTCTCAACATGTAGTGTCAGAAGAAGTCTTAGACAATTGTGGAGGAGCCACAATTAGTGAAGCAGCTTTAGGAGGTTGTGGAGCAGCCACAACTGGAGAAGCTGAGAGGAGACTGAGTGGAGGCATCCACTCATGTAGAGACCTCTAGTAGGGGGAAATTTCGAGCCAAGTGGGTAGAGATATCACATGCATCCATACTTCTAGGTGGGAGGTGGGGCGATGTGACTTGATAGTCCCAAGAAGGCTAAAATAGGGGGATGATCCTTGATGTACCCAGCCTCTTTGATTAGACCTTTCTATAGGAGTCCCGATGAGGAGTAGCAGGATTGGCTCAGTGGGTAGAGACAGATGCAGATGGAGCGGTAGAGAGAAAATGCAGGAGTCCCAAGACAGTCTAGAGCTAGCAGGCTGCAACAATGCGAGACGCACAAGACTGTTGCACTAGTGCAGGATGGCACAGAGAGGTGTGCAACGGTGCGAGATGCATGAAGTGTTGCAGCAGCTTAGAGGTCAGAGATGGAGCACTTGTCACCAACAAGTAGAGCTTCAACATCAGAGTGTTTCTAGCTCAACAGAGAGGTCAGTTGAGAGTTTTTTTTTTGTTTCTAGAGTTGTTGGAGCATCCACACTTGGTAGAAGTGTTGCATGCAAAACATTCCAAAGGTACATGATCGGGTTTGAGTTAAATTACCTTGAGCTTGAAAATAATTGTAAGATGATTGATATTTGGGTGTTGAAAATGGCAACAAGAAATTATAAAAATATAAGTGCTAAAAATAGCACTGCTATAAATAGCACTTTGGGTACTAATGCTGGATTGAGCAATAGGGAATGAAAAATGGAAGTGCTAAAAATAGCATTGTTATTTTTAATAGTTTGGGATGGATTCCAATTTTAGTTCCTTGGAGTAAAATAGGAAGTAAAATTCGAATTTGAACTTGACAGCTATTTGAAAAGAAAATAATTAATTCACCATGAGTTAATTAGTCGTGAAAAATCAAACATGAAGTCTATGTGAGGACATGCGACAGTTTCTCCATTAATTGAGGAATTTATCCATTAGTTAAAGAGATAAGGATGAGTTCTAATTCGAGTTGTAATTAGTAGGCTCGGTTAACTGAGACAAGCCCATTTAGATTGATTTAAACAGTTTGTTTAAATTAATGTGAGTGTAGTTAGTTAACATATGGTTGCATATAACTGCTACACTTCAGATAACTGAATATTTTCTCATGAATAGCTCATGCATGTCAGTTCAGACAGAGACCCGGTTGATATCAGAGGACAGAAAATGTACTATTAGTTGGATGGATTTTTCCTATAAAGGAAGCTCATCCATGGAGAAGGATTTATCTCCTTTAGGTTTTCGAAGTTATTTCAGAGCTCAGAGGAGTGTGTGAGGGATTATTAGACATAGGTGGTAGCTTGAGGACCCAAGAAAAACTGTACAAGGAAATAGGAGGCTTGGAGGGCATAGGAGAAGGTTTGTGAGAATCCTTTCACTATTTATCAGTAGCAGAGGGATTGTACTGAGAGTTGGATAGCTGGTAAGATAAAGCTTTATGTAATCAGGACATATTTCTAGTTGTATGATAATATAGAGATTGGGGTTTTAGGCTAAGGCTTTCCCCAAGTTATTTCTTCTGAGTTATGTGTGATTGATTTTTCATTCTCAGTTATTTGTGTTCCCATTGATCTTGCTCATATTCAATTAAGCTTCTGCAAAGTTTGTTGTAGAAGTAGATCTTGTATTTTGCTTTAGTATATTGCATAATCTGTTGATCTATAGTGGGAATTTCTACATGGTATCAGAACAGAGGTGATTAGAGTTGTGAACGGTATATGAAGAAGAGAAATTGAAGAAAAAAAATGGGTTGTGAGTTTGCAGAGCAAATCTGAAAATTTGTGTGCAAAATTTTCATAACCAAATAGCCGATCTGGATTCCTTGCAAAAAAATACGCGAATTCAAGAAAATGACTGGCTAAATCGGAGTTTGGATGAGGGAGATATCACCGATTTAAAATCAGCTCTCTTTCCAGAAAATTTCGTGATGATAGGAAAGATAAAACAGATTGGTGTGCTAGGAAAGAACGTGTATGCACATTAGGTACAAGATGCATGCAAATCCTTGAGGAGTAAGGCAAAGGTTAGATACTTGGTGGTTGAGAGGGAGAGTAAATTACCTCTCAACATGCAGCGCCAGAAGAAGTCTCAGACAATTATGGAGGAGCCACAATTGGTGAAGCAACTTCAGGAGTTTATGGAGCAACCACAACTGGAGAAGTCGAGAGGAGATTGAGTGGAGGCATCCACTCATGCAAAGACCTCTAGTAGGGGGAAATGTTGAGCCAAGTGGGTAGAGGGATCACATGCATCCATACTTCTAGGTGGGAGGTGGGGCAATGTGACGTGATAGTTCCAAGAAGGGTAAAATAGGGGTAGGATCCTAGAGGTACCCAGCCTCTTGGATTGGACCTTGGTACAGGAGTCCTGACGAGGAGTAGTAGGTCTGGTTGAGTGGTTAGAGACAAATGCGGATGGAGCGGCATCGAGAGCTACAGTGCAGGAGTTCCAAGACAATGTAGTGCTAGCAGGCCACAACAATGCGAGAGGCACATGAGCGTTGCACTAATGCAGGATGACACAGAGATGTGTGTAATGGTGTGAGATGCATGGAGTGCTGCAGCATCTCAGAGGGTAGAGAGGGATCACTTGTCAGCAACAAGTAGAGCTTCAACATCAGAGTATGTTTCTAGCTCAATAGAGAGGTCAGTTGGGAGTTTTTTTTTTTTTTGTTTCTAGAGTTGTTGGAGCATCCATACTTGGTAGAAGTGTTGCATGCAGAGAATTCCAAAGGTACAGGATTGGGTTCAAGTTGAATTCCTTTCTTCTTGAGAAGGAGTGTTGAAAATGGCAACAGGAAATGCTAAAAGTAGAAGTGCTAAAATAACAATTTTATAAACAACAGTTTAGGTACCAATGCTGGATTGAGCAACAGGGAATGAAAAATGGAAGTGCTAAAAATAGCATTGCTATTTTTAGGAGTTCGGGATGGATTCCAATTTTGGTCAGTCCTTGGACTAAAATAGGAAGTAAAATTTGAATTCGAACTTAACAATTGTTTTAAAATAAATTAATTAATTCACCATGAGTTAATTAGTTGTGAGAAATCAAACATGAAGTCTATGTGAGGACATGCACCAGTTTCTCCATTAATTGAGGAATTTATACATCAGTTAAAGAGATAAGGATGAGTTCTAATTTGAGTTGTAATTAGTTGGCTCAGTTAACTGAATCAAGTCCAGTTAGATTGATTTAAACAATTTGTTTAAATTAATTTGAGTTAAGTTAGTTAATGGATGTTTTCATATAACTGTTGCACTCCAGATCACTGAATATTCTCTCATGAATAACTCATGCATGTCAGGTCAGACAGAGACCCAGCTGAGATCAGAGGAGGGATAGTGTACTATGAATTGGATGTATTTTTCCTATAAAGGAAGGTCATCCATGGAGAAGGATTTACATCCTTCAAGTTTGTGCAGTTATCTCAGAGGTAAGAGCAGTGTGTGACGGATTATTACACACAGGTGGCAGCTTGAGGACCCACGAGAAACTGCACAAGGAAATAGGAGGCTTGGAGGGTAGAGGAGAAGGTTTGTGAGAAGCCTTTGACTGTCTATGAGTAGCAAATGGATTGTACTGAGAACTGGATAGCTGGTAAGCTAAAGCTTTGTGTAATCTGTACATATTTTTACTTGTATGATAATATAGAGATTGGGGTTTTAGGCTGAGGCTTTCCCTGAGTTATTTATTCTATGTTATGCATGATTGATTTCTCATTCTTAGTTACATGTGTTCTCATTGAACTTGCTCATATTCGATTAATCTTCCGCAAAGTTTGTTGTAGAAGTAGATCTTGTATTTTGCTTTAGTATATTGCATAATGTTTATCTATAATGGGAATTTCTACATTGGGTTTGGAGTAAAAAAAAAGTTCCTCTTCGACTGACATCACGCTTGTTAGTTAATATGGATGTTAGGTGTGGGGTTGCAGTGAATATAGAGATTCATGGAGAATTATTGAAATGATATAAAGGAAATTCATAACTTAAACCTCAATATTAAAGGTAATACACTATACACCATTCTCTTTATTGATGCTAGCCTCTCCTAATTGAAGCTTTCCTTTCCCCCATTACAAGCATTCCGATGTTTACATATTTGATCTATAAGAAGAAGTTGTACAACACGCAAGCCAAGAGGCTCCCAGAAACTACCTCTAAATCTATTGAAAACCACCTTTGGCTCAAGCAAGGGTGGCATAAGGATGCCAAATTCTGACTTAAACATTGGGAGATAAAGGAGGAGATCATATTAGAGAGTAAGTATAATATCAAAAAGATCATTACTTCCAAATTTGAGGGTAAGTTATGAAGTGATTAGGGGTTAGAGGGAAAAATTACGTTAAGATACTATAAGGAGGTAATCAACCCTATGCTTGCTAACTAAAATTACCTTTCTATCTTAACGAGTGGTAAGAAGATAATGAATATTGCAAAGATTAGAACTAATTATCATGAGCTTTGGAGTGAAAGTATATTTTGGTATACTATGAAGACTCGATGGGATGAAAGAATATGATTCCTTTGCGATACTAAGAGATTCGAAGATGAAAAAAACTTTCTCTTGGATTGTTTAACCCTTACTCACATCCTTTATCATTTCCAAAACATCTATCCCACCACCAACCTCCTTGACTTGTTCAGTCAACAAAATTATAGTGACCTTGATACACTTCTTTCCCTCCATTTTAATCACAAAAGTAAGATTTTAAATAATATCAATTAATCACTTGTTCAATCAACAAAATTACAGTGACCTCAGAATGCTTCTTTACCTCCATTTTTAATCGCAAAAGTAAAATTTTAAATAATGCTAATTAATCACTTATTTCTTAAGGTCCGGTACACCATATCAGTCTTCGTGGACGTTAATCATAACCATCATTATCATCAACATATATATAAAAGAAATATCAATATTATAATATTTTTCATTTATTGCTTCTTTTAGATATTATTGGTATACATATATTTAAATGTGAAAAAAAAATCAACATTAATTTTACATTTATTTATTTGTGGAATATATCTTTTTGAGTTTTGTTTCTTTAATATGTATTTTTATTTAAGAATAATAGTAAAATAATATGTTTATGGTTTATATTAAGAAAAAAAATTAATATCATTTATCAATTTTTTCATATTTTGTAGTAGTGGAAATTTCGATGAAAAGTGGCGATGTTGATTATGGTTAAATGCACGAAGATAAAATGGTTTATCATATATATTTTCTTACCATTCTATTTTTATTTTAGAAAAATATTAGGAGAAGCATTACACGATCACCATTACGCTGCTAGTTTAAAAAGTACCATAGTTTTGTTGAATTAAGAGGTCACTAAGGAGGTAGTATGATAATTGTTTAGAAATTTAGATCAAATGTGAGTACAAACTAGACAATTTAAGTGAAGTTTATTTTCATTATAAACCCTCTTATCGTCAAAAATCCCATAGTCTCTCATCCCATGGTGTTATGCGAATTGGTCAATGTTCATTTCATTATGAAGTTCATGGGAATTTATTCTTATTTTATCAATGTTTATTTTCATCTTTACACTAGTTTAGATACTTTTTATTTTTGAGATTTGCATTGATCACCTCACCATAATATCTTTGTTTGGTTTTATCCTCTAACCCTTTATCATCTTGCAATGTCTGCACTGGTTTTGATGTAATAGTATTTTTAATATTATATTGCAAAATTATCTCCTCTTTATCCCATAATGTTCTAGCTAAAACTAAGTATCCTTATGCCATCCTCATTTAAGCCTAAGGTGCTAGTGTTGGAGAAGAGTTAGAAGTAATTTTAGGAAACTACTTTTCTTCCATGTTGGTTAAATTCTTACACATAATATACCTAGTCATGTAGCCATGCATTCAATGAGGAAATTAATTTCTTCTGTATATCAAAAGATCCACTAATTATAATTTTTTTGAAGCCCATAACAGATTTTCATCCTTCAATTATCCTTTTCTCATTGTGATAATTTTAATTGAGTTTGTGGGGTGTATCAATTCCAAGATTCTTTTACGAAGAAAATCAACTCAAGTTATTGTTATCCTATATGAAATTATGATATGCGATATTTCTAGATTTAATTATTATGGCTTTCAATATGTCCATATTAAAAATTATATCCATATTGAAATAGAAACTTTGGAAGATCAATAGTTTCTTTTAGATAATAATAACTCCTTACCATAACAACTCTATCTTTAGCATAAAGGATAAAATCTATGATTATAGGAGTGAGTACGGGGCCAACACAACCTACATCTTCAAAACACTATTTTAACATATCAATGTAAATGCCAAAAATGGTAGAGTACAAGGAACAACCTTTCTTTACTCCGATATTGGAGTTATACAATTCATAATATTCCTAAACATAGCAATCACATGCTCATATAACTTTTTACATGCGATTTTTTAACATCATCCTAGAGGGTATGAACATTGGAGCAATTAACATCCATGAATAAATTTTCATAATCCCTTTCCAAAGCTCTAAGAATAAATTCTCCAAAAACCATATTTTTATGCCCAATGCACCCTATGTTCTTGCCCACCAGTGTTGGGTCCAAGATGCTCCATTCTGCACCAATTCTGACAAGTGTCAACTCCTCCCTTCTACAGGTGAATTGATTCTCTAAATAAGGGAAAATTAAAAATATTTTTGAAGCTTCTTCTTCTATAAGCTTCTAAGGTGGTCTTAACTATTTAACATGGATATAGGTATTAAATTCCTACCTAATTCTATCTTAGAGACCTTATCTCTTATCCATTCAGATTGTCCTAGATCTCAAGCCTATATTGGTAAATCCTAAACTGTGATGTTTACCCTATATATTCACTACCTCCCATAGAGTCTGGGTTCACTTTTGGAGATTTCTATTGCCCTCATGTTGCTTCTTTGAGTTTAAATAGTCATCATCTATTTGTATTAGGGTTGAGTTTGAAGGTTTGTTTTGGGACAAGGAAGCAAAAGTCAAGTAGGGAGACACATCTACAAATTCAACTTCTATATATGGTTATAACTCTCTCCTTTATTTATTAATACAAAATGTATCTTGTTTTCCTATACTTGTGTTATGATTATGCTCTTGTATTTCAATGCAGTTTTGTCTCATTGAATATAGATATTGCATTATCCTATGTGGATATTGTAGTTCCTTTTCTTCTTTTATTCATTTGTTGTAGGTTCCATTTATAGTGCGCAGAACTATGATTGCAGGTTCATGAAGGGAGAAGGACTTGTTAGAAATTTGAGGTAGGCTTCTTTTCCATATTTTAATATCTCTAAGGAAAACATTGATTCATTTTGTCCTCTATTTTTCTAGATCATACCAATATAGGGAATTCATTTTTGTTCGTAGAAGTGAACTTCCATATAACACAACCTTCTCATAAAAACCTTTAGCCTACGTTTTTCTATGTTATTATTCATCTTAATTTGATTTGGGATTAAGTTGTCTCCTATAATGTTGATGCACTTAACAATGTACTTAAAGAGAAGCATCTATAAAATCTAGGTGTCATACGTATGTTTATTTAACGCCCATGGAAAATTTTCCATGGATGACGAAATGGAAATAATAGTGGGAAACATTCTCATGAATAATCAAATGTATGGAACATACATGGAATAGTTTGAAGAAGAGGCCTAGTAGCACATTGATATTGAGATAGGATTTCTTTCAATTAAATGAGTAATAAAAATATATCAAATTAACCTCTTAACATTGTTTCTTAGTGAAAACCACTTATTTTGATGATAGTATATGTTTTGAAATATGGCTTCCAAAAATTTAATTATATTTTGATGGTTATGATCACAAGTCACAGTTAGAAGGGTTAATCAAATTTATACCCATGTTTGTTGATCTAATCAATCATCCACCGGTTAGAAATGTATTACCCAACTCTAAGTCATCTTGGATATCCATGATTGTGAATAGTTAGTGGAGGAAACAAATATGTCTTTTGCATTGTGGAGGGATCTACCATTTTCATTGAGTGAATTTTTCTTTTTTTTATCATGAATTTTCCTTAATCATGTAGCTTCAAGCAATTGAATGAATGCAACTTACTGAACAACTTCATAGCATATTGTGCTTCCTCATTCTCTCTCTACCTCTTTGCAAATAGAAGGTGTTGGAACAAGTATAAAACCATTCATGGAATAGAGTGAAGAGATCGTAGTGAAGAAAGAGAGTATATCTAATACTCTTCACAAAGCGGAGAGAATAGAAGATGATAAGAGTCGAGGATTTGAATTTCATATTTTTTATGAGCAAGTCTAACTGTAATGTCTACATAAAATAGTTGTAATGTTGGTTTCTCATGCAACGAGAGTTGCAGATTCATTGTTCCCTGAAAGGCTTCCAATTTACAGTTAATGAGCACCACATTTTTTGTAGCTTCTCACCCAAGTGATAGTAGTCCTAGCCACTATATCGATTGGAGGATACTATTTTCAAAAGGAGCAGACACCCGATATGTGAGGCATAGAGACGTCAATGTTGGGAATACAATGGATTGAGGATTAATTTACTTGAATAGAAACATGGTATTTTTTGTAGCCATAAGGACTTAAGTGATCAGGAGAATTATTTTCTAACGAAGGTAAAAACTATTTTGACTTCCAATTTTATTTTATTTAACTTTAGAACATATTTGAATCATTCATACTTGGTAAGAATGTATGTTTTTCCATTGAGATCTTATGGAAAATTAAAATGGTGGCTTTCTTTGCATAAATAAGTTAAAATAGGTTTGTGTTAAAATAAGTTTGATATTTTACCTAATTTTTAAATGTGGTGTAAAGTATGGTATAAAAATATTATTTAAAAGAAAATGTTTTTGTTCATCGAGAGAAGAAGAGAAGAAGTATGTGGTGATCTATATTAGTGACTTTTAATTTTGATATTTTGTTTGTGTATTTGAAGGAAAGTATTAAAAAAAAGGAAAGGAAAAAAAGGTGCTTGATCTCATCCGAGAGAATTTATAGTGTGGAATTTTCAACATTCCTTATCTTTGACGTTGTATTATTATAGATTTCTTTACTAGTTCTCATCTACAACCACCTACTTGTTTTAGTAAACATTTTAAATTTTGGACCATTAGAATGAGCTGTATTAGAAATACATGATTTATGAAACATTGTTTGGAATGGGATTGAAGAACCCTTAAGTAAGATATCTTATGAGGTTATACTTCAAGATCAAAGGGACCAACTCTTTCTAAATAGGAAGGATGGTGCAATAACATTTTTTCTCATTCAAGAAGGTTTGAATGACAATATTCTTCCCAAGATTGCAACAACAACCACATCTAGCGAAGCTTGGAATATTTTGTCAATAACATACATTGAAAAGAGGAGAAACACCAATCAACAAAGTGTTCTAGTGGTTAGTGAAGTTCCCATTGTAAAAGAAGAAGCAAGAAACTCAAATATTCTAGAAGTAATAAGAGAAGTTATATAGAAAATCTAGTTGAAGCAGAATAAGATATACAAGGTATAAAGAGTATAGGTGGCATATACACCACAAAAATGTTTGAAGAAATTACAAAAGAAAAAAACGACTATGTACAAGGTGTTATTATTAATCATGTTATAGAAAATGATTCCCATAGTGAAGGTACACATCAATGATGAAATTAAAATTTCCTTTAGAAGAACATCAACAAGTAAACATAACCTACTAGAGAAAGTTTGAATTGATTATGAAGTTAAGTTAGTATTTCTAGAAGAGTGGATTTCAAAATCTAAGTATGATAAAGGTAAAATTGGTTATGGAAAGGTCGTCATAACTACAATAATTGAAGGAGTAAAAAAATTGAAGGAAACAATCGGAGTTGTTGAAGCTATTGCAACAATACAAGAGAAAATCAAAGAACATGAATATATAACTTTTAGTCTCACAAGGGTTGACAATAATGTTTAATAAAAAATAATTCAGTTACAACAGTTTCAAAAAGTGAATAAGAAGAAGATGGCACTAAAGATGATGACATATCAAAGATGATTATCAAAGTAAATTTAAATCTATAAAAAAGGAAAAGATATTAAGAGTATAGAATTTGGAGAAAATGGAAGAAAATTGTTGTAGAAACCAGCCAATGCCAACATGCAAAAGTAAAACAAGTTTTGAATTATCTCTAGTATTCTAAGCCTCAGTAAGACATAGACCAACATACAACATTAATCATTATTAAGGGGAAGTTGTTAGTACTACTGAATATAATAGTCAAGATTAAGGGGAAGTGTTAAAAAATAATCTCTCCTATTAACTCTAGTTATGAAGTTCACTTAACTATTAATTTGAGTAATTTTTAGAACATTAAATTTAATAACTACTAGTCATGTGTGTGTGAGATAATATTAGAATATATATTACATGGGTGCTTAGGTCAATGAACCTCTAAAATATCACGTATGTATGTGGCATACTAAATACTACCCATATTTTTACTACATATTAAAAAATACCCCTAAATACCAAATTATTTAACCCCCTACCAATACAAACCCAATACACCTTCCCAATTTAAAACACGCCTACATTCACTAGATAATGTAAGTGTCCTTTTTTTCATTAACATTTTTTATATCCCTTTATGTTTATTTATTAACTTTGACATCCATTTTTTATACCTTCCAATATAAAAACCCTTTACCCCTTATTATATGCTCAATAAATTATGTCAATTTTTCCTCCATACATATCCACTAATATGAATGCACGTGGTATGTTATTGATCCCCTACTGAAGCCCCTATGATATGTTCTTAGTAGTTTTGAATATGTTTAATCATGTAGCTTTAGGGAATTGAATGAATTCAATTTACTAAGAAACAATTCATATTAATTATGTTTCCACATTCCCTCTCTAGCTCTCTATAAATCTTTTCAGAGTGGGCACTACCAATGTGGAGATCAGTCAATCCCTAAGTCTTAAAGTATGTGGAATTACATCCTCTTCTTCTCTACCATTTCTTTCCAGGTTTTCAATTAATCCTATTGTTTCCAATAGTATATATTGATCACAACTTCCTACAGATGGGATGGAATATGAATAGTTTGGATTTTCTATGCATGATAAGGGTTAGGGTTTGAAGTTTGTATTGGAAATTTACCTCAATATTTCCATTTCAAAATCTATTGTTTATCCAATCGATGTAAATAAAAGTGTGTTGGGTAATATTCATTCATTACATGACCATTTTATATTCACATTGCTTGCAACATTGATGACCATTTAGGAACATTTCTTGGGGCATTGTTTAAGTCATTAGGAAGTAAGTGGAAAAGGGTGCATTCCATGTTGTTGTGAACTTGTGTTAAAGAACCATTGTTAATGTTTTAATGACAATCCATATCTAGAGTAGATTTTACACATTCATTTGTTGAGTTCTAGTTATGGAATTATGTTTTCCTTGATGTTTCTTGATTTATATAAAGGGGAAAAAACTCTAGATCATATTAGGTTATGATCTATCTACAAATCGTGGGTTGTAATCATCATTATAATTGTGTCCATAGAATTTCATTCTCTGTGATAATACATCTCATGAAGTAAAATACACATGAATTTATTTTTTGATTAGACTAAGGGTAATATTTAGAGCAACTATGAAAATATTCTTGTAAATTTTCAATAATGTGAAGAAACAGAGCTATAAAACCATTTGTCACTATAGATATAGGAGAAACGATGGAAATAAGCATAGTGCCAAGAGATATGTAAATGAAAACCATGATGGTTTCTCACATATCTCTTACCAACCACTTTGAAAATTTATTGGAAGAAACGTTTTGAAAATAATTAAAATCTATATTACGTCCCTCATTTTAAGTTCTTGGCATAGGTTTCATGAAGGTTTAGGCCTATCCAATATGACATGTAGACCTCTATTGTAAAAGGGTTCTAGAGGGATCTTCTATGTTTTAACCTTCTACAAATAATACCTTTTGTTGGAAATGTAGATCACTATTGAGAGTGGGGTGAGTAAGTAGTGATGACACATATAATATTTGCACACCTTTTTGTGAATCACTAAACAACAATATGCTTCATAACATTATTAGATAAATGAAGGATAAAATCAACACACAATACCCATGATAAACAACAAGACAAAAATGTAGAAGGACGGACAAGTATTTCTGGTGGATACCTCGAAGGGAAAAAGACCACCCATTGTTTCTATTTTTCTTCTCACTCTCTTATTACTATATAAATAAATATTTTACATATTTCATTTTTCCACCACAAGCTAGGAGCCATTACCCCTTTACCATTATTTTTTTTCACCACCATATAGGAAGTCTCTACTTACATGACTTTGTAGGCCACCACCTACTAGAAGCCACCGCTACCTATACGGCTCACCCAAACACCACGGGATGGAGATACCATACCCAAGATATCATTTTTCTAGATGCCTCTAGCAAGGAGCAACCACCACTTTCTTTTTTAGCCACTATTGCGCAGAGGTCCGAAAATTATCAATCTCTCAAAGCCACACTTTCATTCATTTTCAAACTGGAATCCAAGGATAACTAAATATCTCAACAACAACACATCAGACCTCTGTATAATGATAATTTTTTCTAGGAAAATTTTTTGCATGCAACACAATATTCTGATGACTGCACTAGAAGTTACCAGACACTAAATTATCTGCAATCACTCCTTACTCCATCTCCTCACTCTCTACATAATATGTTGGATTAAACAAGCTTTTTTCTACCTTCTGCAACTCCTACAAACTACTTCAGATTTTCTACATGATGTTCTCACATCTTGCACACACTTACTAAACCAACAATATAAGCAACCTAAAAAACTGAAATAAATATCCAATATATAATTTTCTAGAAGGATTACAATAATAATTGCACTCAGAGTAATGGAGAGCTAATCATATTTGTTCACACACTTTTGATTGGTCTATTATTCTGATATTTCTCTTGCTTCACTAGATCCTCCATAACCTTCATTGAATGAGAGATCTTGAGAACTTTAACCTTCTTCTAGATAAAATCATCAGACTTTTCAGCTAATTACCAATTGTAATTACCAGAGGAAATGGTGAGGATATCCCCTTAGAAATTACTAAAAAATGTGCTAAATATGAAAGAAACCACCTACAGAGTTTAACACTCTTCCTCCTTTCAGAAACTACATTATAACACATTACACTAGTTTTATAATGCAGGTTGTCCTCGTGTTACCTATGTTACCCCTCCCAAGCCTCCTTTATTCTATCTACTCAGATTCAGGACTTCAAGCATCTCCTAAACCTATTGAGCCTTTGTAAACCCATGTCAAGCATCTAATAATCATGGAAAATTCTCCAAACATCTTCAACTTCCTCTGCAAGTATCAATTCATCATCATAAGGCTCCACCTTTTGAGATACCTTTTCATCCTCCTGCAACTCTTATGCCAATCATAGAGAGCAAGATACAATCTATGCTGAAATTAACACAAGACATCAATTCCAACATTGTAATGCCAAGATGCTCCTTGTTTGGATTAATGTCAACCTAAACCTAATCTCCATATCTCTGAAGTTTATTTAGTCTCCATACTCTCCGTTCTCTCCCCCTTTGACTTCAATGGGAAAGGGAAATACCAATAATGAAGAACAATTTCACTAATGTGGGAGTTGAGAGAAGTATTTCCCTTCTCATGATCAACAACATGCTGACTGCAACAGTGATACAAAATGATATTATGATAAGAATAGATGTATCTCCTGCAAGATAAGCATGTGCAATAGTGAACTCAGTTTCCCACTATGTCTCTAGCCAATACCATGCATCCTCTCATGCTGACCATTCTGCCCCTAAGAATGTAATGAGGCTACAATCATATCGTGTTTATTTTTGTAGCAAAAGTTTCAATTTTCTACAATAAGGATCCTTTGCAAGTGCAAGAGACTGTTCCTAATGGACTAGGACTCCAACTAAGTTTGACCAATGATATACAATGAAGTAAAATACAAGTACAAGGCTTCATGGAGAAAATACATGGTTGTGATAAGTACATAAGACTAATATATGACTCCTCTATAAGCATAAATATCACCAATCAATGACTCTATGGACCCAAGTTTGCATCATTCTTCCAATGCAATGGGGCTATATCAATGATATACAAAACATGACATGAATTTTACACTTAATAGCCCATACATACCTAAATTTTTCAACTTTTACAATACATGCTAGATTCTAATGGTCTCTCCATGAACAATCCACCAAAATATGTGAGAGTAGAGATACATGGATTTTACAGATCCTCAGAAGTGTGCTCTTCTTTATGCATGTCCAATACAATGGTATACCTCAAATACATGGCATCCATGAGTAATGATATGTTCTCTGTGTAACAATAACAATAGGAGTACAATATATGGAAGACGATAGCACATGGTTATTCTCAACATCTATGCCATAAGCAAGGAACTCAACAATAAATAAAAAAGATAAAAACATATCAAATAACAACCAACAGAAATAATGAACTCTCTCTAGAAAAATCATGGTATGAACACTACAAACTATCATGCTCGACAGAAATATTTTCAACATAGCCATATGATAGCAACAAAAAGAGTATCAAGACATAGTGACAACAACATATACATCCTCATCAAAAGTAAACAATATATCATAAATGAGGTTCAAGCTCATAGCAACATATTCTTGCTGCATCAACTCTGGCTTCGAGAAACAAATAATCCAACAACAAAAGCATAATTGATAGAAGCTAAGACAATGTAACACCATCTCTCCAACATCATCACTATGTGGCCAAATAAGTAATCCACTAAAGAAGAAAATAACTAGAATTGATATATGCAACAACAACAACAATATAAGATCTTGAAATATAGTGCCGTCAACAACTCATCATCTCCTTGATCTCATCCTATCAAGAAAAACACATTCTCTCTTCATACAATGACATTAAACTCCTAATCATTAGACACATTAGAATTGAACATCATAGGTAATCGTATACTGCCTTGCAATTCACGCAACATAAAACTCTCTATATGCATCAACAACCACACACACACACACACACACACATGGCATGAATGACAATATATACACTCTCGATGTGCAAAATCCAATACACCATCATTTGATATCCATAGCAACCTCACATACGTGAAAATAAATGACATAAATGTGATCTAGAAACATGAGTCGTAACACCATACCAACTTTTCCATGCAAGCATACTAACACATCTTAATCCTTATGAGGTATCTAGAGCAAAACTTATGTCAAATAGATACAAAAAAAACTTCTCCATAGAGAACATAATGCTAACAATATGTTGGTCCATTGGAAGGAAATGTGTTCCCACTGGATATGTGCTCTTCCTTTACTCCTTCACATTATTCTCTTTGAAGAGTAGATGTTCTAAAACATCATGAAGATCAAAATCAAGCTAACTTCAATGTCAAAGGGGTATCTTCTTGTTATTTTAGTGTGGCCATGATGTCAACCAATTATTAGCCTTGTAATCATGTTTTTATGCCTTCTATTAGTCCAATGTGTGGTTTTCTTTGAGTGTCAGAGTGTCTCATGATTACATGTTATCTTTTGAAGCTGAGTTGTAAATATGGTGGAAAAAAGTTGCAAGCATAAGCGTTAAGTTAGTGTAATGTAGGTAACATGAGGAAAAACATCATTATAAATCTATTTATTAATCTCCAAAGGTGCGCTATAATACAATTCTCGAATGGAGAACCTATGTTACTACTTCTGAGTGGAGTTTTATGCATTTTGAGTGCAATCCAGTGCTTTCTAGGGGCATTCTCCACGTATTTTCACATGGTATTTGATGGTTAGATTTGATTCAAGTTGGAATTAATCTATAAGATGATTAAAGTTTAAAATAGTCTCTTATTAAATGAAGATGATGGAGGATCAAGTCAAGGTGTAAGAAACCATAGTATGAACAAAAGTGTTTGTCTCTCCATATCTCTGAGCCATTATTGGTTGATCATTTCACATATTTTATTTATAGGAGGTAAATTCATGTTGGATAGGTTGGTTCATTTGTGAGAGTAATTTACTGTAGAGAAGAGAGACCCAATGGTGATAGGTGAGACATAGTTGTGGTAGATTGTTGAAGGAGAATAGCGTATTGGAAAGTTTTGTTTGCAGACTTCAACAAACATTTCCACGGGCTACAAAGAATTTTGGTTGATGAGGGTGTTTATTTTTGGAGATTGGATGTTAGCATGTTCTCTATAGCACATTTTTATTGCTAACAATATGTATGTAGGGTATTGTAGTTGAGAAGATCATGTTTTATTTTACATGGTTGTAGAATTGATTCATGTATTCTTTGGCTGCTATTTTTTAGACACGGCTGAGTTTTTGTGTTCAAAATTGTTATGTTGTTGATAAGTTTGTGAGTGATGGCTATCTTGTATGTTTTAATCTCGTATAGAAATTACCTTCATATGAATTCTAAAACATAGAAAATAAACAATGCGAGAGCATAACACATTAAACATATACACAAATATTTTCCCCTGGATCCCAAAACCGGGACTACCAAATTGATTTTTCATTATTTTCCGTTCAATGTTAAAATAAATATTTATACATGTCGAAGCATCCAATACCATTGACTGAAAACCATCACGTCCAAAACCATTGACCGAAAACCATCGCACCCAAAACCATGTGTGAAAATCATGCACAAAACCATAGGTAGGCCAGCCTAACCTAATATAGGGTCCAAAAAAAAAATTGTTTTTGGGGCACTAGCCTAGATCCCATAGAGTGGGGTTACCTTCACCCCTCGAACCCCTTATGATCCCCCACGCTACACAATTGGCATAACGAAGTGCGGGGCTCCACCACCTTCTAAACCCCTGGTTAACTATGTGGGCTAGCCGTGGAAAGAATATAACACAACCGAACATTCTACCACTTGTTGTTTTCTTTCCAAAAGGGGCCACAAGAGAGCTTAGTCATTTATCAAGCCCTGTAACGCCCATTGTTTCTCTACACCAAGAGAAATTCTTAGAGCTCACAGATTTTATCAATGCATCTGCAGTATTCTTCAAAGTGTCCACCTTTACCAGAAACACCTTTCTGTTTTCTATCATATCCCTCACAAAGTGATACTGAACATCAATGTGCTTTTTCTTTGAAAGATATGCAGGGTTCTTTCCCAAGAAAATTGCACTTTGGCTATCAGAGTCTATCCTTATAGCTCCCTGTACTAACCCCATACTTGAACACAATCTCTGCAACCAAACTTCCTCCTTGCTTGCATGAGTGGCTGCCATGTATTCTGTCTTTGTAGTTGGCAGTGCCACTACATATTGTTTCTTACTCATCCAACTAACTGCACCTCCAAAGAGGTTAAACACATACCCACTTGTAGATCTTCTTTGATCCAGATCTCTAGCCCAGTTTGCATCAACAAAGCCATGAATATCCAAATCTCTATCCAATCTTGGTCTTCCTTGGTAGCACAAACCATAACCATTAGTGCCAAACAAATACTTGAAAACCCGCTTCACTGTTGTCCAATACTCCTTCCTTGGTTTTGAGATAAACCTGCTCAATACTCCCACTGCATGTGCAATGTCTAGTCTAGTACAAAGCATCATATACATCAAGCTACTGACTGCACATACATATGGAACACAAGACATGTCCTCTTCCACTTCTTGTGTCCTGAGACACTGCTCAACAGATAACTTTAATCCTACGGGAATAGGAACCTTCACTGGTTTACTATCGTGCATATTATACCTCTGCAATATTGTCCTGACATACTTCCTCTGGTTTAACCAGAGCTTCCTCTTTGTCTAATCTATTTTAATTTCGATACCCAAAATATAGTTTGTAGCACCAAGATCTTTCATGTTGAATTTGGAGGGCAATGGGGTCTTCAAATCCTGGATAATTTCTTTGTCATTTCCAACTAGCAACATATCATCCACAAACAAGACCAGATAAATAACACGATCACTAATCAATTTAAAATACACACAGTGATCTACTTTTCTTCTGGAGAAGCCAAGTCCCCGTATAAATGTATCAAATTTTTGATACCACATCCTTGGTGACTGCTTTAACCCATACAGAGACTTCTTTAGCTTTCATACCATTTCTTTCTTACCCTTCACCGCAAAATCCTTAAGTTGCTTCATGTAGATCTCCTCTTCCAGATCTCTATGAAGAAATGTTGTCTTCACATCCATCTATTCTACCTTGAAATCAAAAGTAGCAGCAACAGATAAAAGTAACCTAATAGAAGCTACCTTGGCAATAGGAGAAAAAGTATCACCAAAATCAATTCCCGACACCTGGGAATAACCATTTGCTACCAACCAAGCTTTGTATTTCTCCACCTTTCCTTTTGCATTTTTATTTTTCATGAACACCCATTTGATGCCAATGGGTTTCCTTCCGGATGGCAACTCCACTAGATCCCAAGCCTCATTTTTGTGCAAAGATGCCATTTCATCAACCATGGCCTCTTTCTAGAGTTTTCCATCCTTTGAATCTACTAGCTTCATAGTTCTGGGATCATCATCAGTAATAGATAAAGGAAAATTTGAACAGAAAGCTGATGGGCTATACTTTTATGGCTGCCTTCTTTCTCAACTGATCTTCTCATACCTAGAGTTTGTGGCTCTTCATCTTCTGATTCCTCCTCTGCTGTAGAGTCTGATTCTTCCTCCTTTAGCTCAAACTCTATCTTCTTAGGTTCCTTTGGTTGGACTTCATGTTTAATGACATCTTTCACCTCTATGGACACAACATCTTGTCTATACACAACCTTCCTTGTTAAGGGTTCCAAAGCTTATAACCCTTTAAACCATCGTTATACCCAATAAAGATGCACTTTTCAGATTTACTATCCAACTTGGTTCATTTCTCCTTTGCAACATGTACATATGCATCACATCCAAATACCCTCAAATGTGAAAGAGAGTGTTCTTACTAGTCATACCTCTTGTGAGGTCATAATCATCCAACGCTGATGAAGGTGATCTGTTGACAAGCGTAAATGTTGTTCCACTGCCTCTGCCCAAAATTCTATCCTAACTGGCACACTGGCATGCTTAATACCTTCCATCAATGTCTATCATTTTTCTAACTCCATTTTGTTGAAGTGTGTACAGAGTAGTCTTTGCAATGCATAAAACTAGAATTATTCAAGTCCCTTACTACAACCTCACCGTTATCTGTCCTCAACACCTTTATCTTCTTCTCTATCTGGTTTTCCACCAGAGCCTTAAATTCTTTAAACCTATCAAAGACTTCAGATTCCTTCTTAAGGAAATATATCCATGCATTCCTTGAGAAGTCATCTATAAATGATAAATAGTACATAGAATTACCCAGTGATGGAACCTTCACAGGTCCAAACACATCATTATTCACAAGTTCTAATATATGTTTCACCCTCTTACCACCAGAGTGGAAACTCACCCGATTCTCCTTCCCATAAACATAATTTTCATAGAAATCAAAATCCAGAGAGATATTACTCATACCTTCTACCATACCTCTACCATGAAGTATTGGATAATATGTCCAAGCCTTTGATGCCACAGCATTGTCTTCTCTCTAGAGACCACTAGATTTTATGCTCCACTTTCAAGAACCACAGAACTATTGCACCCATTAATAATAGTGCTACCTTGCAGCTTGTACAAAGTTCCAATCCAAACTCCTCGCATCAATACCAGTGCTCCCTAAACCATTTTGCAGGTATCCTTCTTGAACAAATTTTTTTACACCTGCATCGTCCATCTTGCTTACAGAAATCATAATTCTAGCCAATGCAAGAATATGAAGAACACCTGGAAGTGTTCTAACGCTTGCATCTTGTAGCTTCAACTTTTCTTTTCCACGACTAGCGATTCTAGCCTTCATGTCATCCCCCAAGAAGACATCGCCACAATCATATTTCTCATACTCGGAGAACACTCTCTATGGGGAGTGAAGTGAAAGCATGCACCTGAGTAAATCAATGATGCCTCATGATAAACATGTGTACTTGAAGAAGCCAAGCAAACATCCCCACCTTCATCTGAGGTGCTTTTCAGCCCTGCAAAAGGAGCATCTCAGATCCCTTTCCTTTCTCATGAGCTTTAGATATACAATCCCTTTTGTAGTGCTCTTCCTTTTTGCATTTCCAGCACACCATCTTTACAAGTTTTCCTGGAGATTTAGATCTCCCACTTGATGACTTATTTTTGTTTCTTTACAAGTTTTCCTGGAGATTTAGATCTCCCACTTGATGACTTATTTTTGTTTCTATTATGGGACCATCCTCATGTAGACAAGGAATCACCATTCTGGCTCTCCATATTTTTCCATCTCATCTCCTCTATCAGCAAGGATGAGACTATTTCATCAAACTACAAGGTAGTTGAATTGCTACCTATTGCAATAACCAGACTATCCCATGAATTTGGTAGAGAACAAAACAAACTGATGCACTTATCTTCATCTGAAATTTTAATATCAGCAGATAATAACTAGCTTACCATAGTATTAAATACGTTCAGATGTTCTATCATCGAGTGTCCATTTTTCATCCTCAAGTTATATAGCTTTTTCCGTAGGAACAATTTATTCACCATAGACTTATATTGGTACAAAGTCCCTAACTTGTCCCACAAAGCCTTCATCATAGCTTCCACTGATACATTTAGCAATACTAAGTCTAAGACACACAATCGTATTGTGCTCATAGTCTTCTGATTCAACTTATTCCATTCTTCGTCAGACACTCCCATTGGTTTAGTACCTAGTTTTACCGTGATCCACTGATCTTTATCCACCAACAAATCCTCCATCTTGAGTTTCCATAACTCAAGACTATGACCATTAAATTTCTCGATCTCTATCTTTCCACTGCTCTCCATCCTCTTTCACCATTAGAATCGATCCCACAGATCTCCCATTGAACAAGGTCTACCACAGGCTCGAGCAAAATGCCTCAGCAATGAAGACGTCCCCTTGAAGCCAAAACAACTCTGATACCAAATGTAGATTTTAACCTCATATAGAAATTACCTGCATATGAATTCTAAAACACAGAAAATAAATAATGTGAGAGCATAACACATAAAACATATACCCAGAGATTTTCCCCTGCATCCCAAAACAGGGACTACTAGCATGATTTTTCATTATGTTCCTTTCAATGTTACAATACATATTTATACATGTTGAAGCACGCAATACCATGGACTAAAAACCATTGCATCCAAAACCATGGACCAAAAACCATCGCGTCCAAAACCATGGACCAAAAACCATCGCGTCCAAAACCATGTGTGAAAATCATGCACAAAACCATAGATAGGTTTGCGCAACCTAATATAGTGTCCAAAAAACAATTTTTTGGGGCGCTGCCCTAGGCCCCATAGAGTGGGCTTACCTACACCCCTCAAACCCCTTGTGAACCCCCCCGCTACACAATTGGTGCAATGAAGGGGGGGCTCCACCCCCCTTATAACCCCCCAGTTAACTACGTGGGCTAGTCTTGGAAAGAATATAACACAAACCAACATATCTATACTATTGATTTTATTTAAGAGGAGTTTGATTATTGTAGAGAGATTGTGTTGGAGAAGATAATATTTAGTTGATAAGCTTATTTTTTGTTGTGAGTCGAGTGTGAAAATAGGATGAAAGGACGATTACATTTTTGTATGCAAAGTTCACAGGATGTAGTTTTAAAATAGATGAAATCAAGCCTATGTGGATTTCAGGGGTGGGGCCTTCAATTTTGTAGGTAGAGGCTTGCAAGCCAGTGGTCGATTTTTAATGGAGTAGTGGATTCCTTCTAGTAGAGGTTGAAAAAATGGCTCATGGAGTAGAGGCTTCCTTCCAGTGGTGTCTAAAAAACTAGTGAAGGTGGTGGCTTTTAGCAAGTGGTGGCTTTCAGAGTTTATGGGATTTTTGTCTTCTGAGTGAATCGTGGATCAGATTTCTTTATGAGTAGAAGTTACAAACTGGTTGCGGCCAGTGATTATGTAAAGTTAATTTTTTCAATGGTAAAGAAGCAGAAGAAGATAACAACAAAAATGGATTTTCCCAGGTTGGTTTTCCACCTAACATCTGGTGTTCCTATGTAATGGTGATTTATGTGATTTTTATTTGATGGTTATATGTTTGTTACTGGTTTTTAATGTTGTCACTTTATTTTTATGCTTATGTTATGATATGCAAATGTACATTGTGTTGCTAGTTAAATTATGTATTTTCAGTAATTATTTAAATGGGGATTTTTTTTAATAATTGGTATTCGATGCACTGCTTAGTCACTCCCCCCTCCTCTCAGCAGTGTCCAAAGTTTCCAACACGTACAAACACATTCTTAAAACTAATAGAAAAGATATAATGGAAATGACATAAAATATACATTGATATTTTTCTCCCAGAATCCAAAACAAGGAAAACCAAATGGATTTTTCATTATGCTCCTTCAGAATGTCACAATACATTATGTACATGTCATAGAATTTCTAAAACACAAATCCATTAACCCTAGGTTATAATATAACCATAGTTCCTTTGATCGGATCTACAAAACCATGTGCAAAACCGCCATGCACCCAAAAGAAATTTAAGACATTATCCCTATCCCATGGTGGGGGAGGGGGCTACCACCCCGTAGAAGCAGGGACCGCCATCCCACTTTTGACTCCCTATGATCCCCTCTGTGCCAATGACATCTATGCATAGAATATAACTCTTACCGAAAATTCTCCCACATGTTCTTTTCCTCGCACACAGGGGGTTGTAGGAGCACACAATCACTAATCGGACACAATAATGGCCAATGTTTCTCTAAACCAAGAGAAATGAGATTTCACTCACTTTGTCAACCCATCTGCAGCATTCTTCAAAATGTCCACCTTCACTAGAAACAACTTTTTTTCTCAACCATATCACTCACAAAGTGATACTATACATGAATATGATTTGTATTTGAATGATAAGCAGGGTTTTTAGCTAAAAAACTTGCACATTGGCTATCATAATATATTTGTATAGCTTTTTGTACAAACCCCATACCGAAACATAATCTCTATAACCAAACTTCTTCCTTGCTTGCATAAGTAGCCACCATCTATTTAGATTTTTTATTTGAAAGTGCCACTACAGACTGTCTCTTTCTTATCCATATCTCTAACCTAATCCACATCAACAGAGCCATCTGTGTCCAACACTCTGTGTGATCCGGGCTTTTCTTGGTAGTACAAACCATAATCATTACCACCACACAGATATCAAAAGAGCCTCTTTGATGTTGTCCAATGCTCCTTCTATGATTTTGACATAAAATTTATTAATACTTCCCTAACTTTTTGAGTCAAAAACATGAGGAACGGCTTTCACCTTGAGAGATTTGATCCCTCTTAGCACTTGATAGATCTAGAGCTACGATAGACCTAGGATGGTTTCAGTCGTGTGCGGCCAAAGAAAATCTAACAAACATATGATTAATTTTATCAATAATATGTAAATTCATATAATATTAATATAGTCATTTCAAATATGCTAAATATGTATGATATTAATCTAGTCATTTAAATTTTAAATTTTCTTAGTTACCTCAGTTTGTTGAGATGATAAATATTGTTAGTAACTTTAATGATGAAAAAAGATGAAATAAAATTTTTGAATGTAAAGTGACAAATGGAATAGTGTTTAAAGATAGAAAATGTGAATAATAAGAATATACTCGATTACAAATAGTCCTCATTGTGATTAATCTCAAACTATTTTCTTCTGCTATTTTTACTGTCTCCCTTGTTACTTTTGTCATCTTTACATATCGATTATACGAAAAGGAAAGGTTAAATCATAAACCATTTAAATATTTAGCTTGAGCCATTGTATTAAACATCATACCTTGTATCTCTTTCTCTCTAATATTAATAGGTTGAACTACTATAATACAAAAGTCAATGTACATAATCAATACTTATGTGTTCTTACACTGAAACCAATTCACAATGTTCATTCAATATATTTGAAATTAATGTACCATCATACATCCAATTACATCAAATCAAAAAATCAACATTTACACTGAAATTAATGCATCTAATGTAAGAAATCAAGTAATATTAGAAAAAAAATTAGACTCAAATCAATGAATCTAATACAAGCAATCAAATAGGATTAGAAATCAACATTTACACTCAAATAAATGCATCTAGTGCAAGTAAGAAAATAGGATTATAAACCAATATCTGCATTGAAATCAGTGCATTTAATGAATGAGATCAAATAGGATTAGAAATCACCATCTACACTAAATTCAATGCATATATTGCAAGCAATCAAATAGGATTGGAAATCATCTACACTAAAATCAATGCATCTAATGCAAGCAATTAAATACCATTATAAATCAGCATATCCACTAAAATCAATCCATCTAGCACAAGAAATCAAAATAGGATTAGTAATCACCATCTACACTGAAATCAATGCATCTATCACAAAAAATATTCTTCCCTCTCTCCCCTCTCCATATATATCTATATTTCCCCCCATATCTCCATCGTTGTCTCTCTATCTCACCACCCAAAACACACACACTCCCTCATTCCATATCTATAAATCTCTTTGTCCCTCCCTCCCTCTCTCCATATCTGTCCCCTTCCCTCTCTTTACATTCTATCTATATCTCTATATCCTTTTCTCTCTCTATATCAAGTCAACAGCATACACTCTCTTCATCCAATCTATCTATCTATCCCTCCCTCCTCCACTCCCTCTCTCTCTCTCTTCCCCTTCTTGCCCCCTCCCTTGCTTCTATATCTCTTCCCTCCTATTTTCCTCCCTCTATATCTATCCACCTAACTTATGAATCCATATATGTCTCTCCAACTTTCCCTCTCTATTTATTTTTTCTTACCTCTCTCTCTCTCCCCCTCCAACTCCATCTCTCTTTCCCTTCCTCTCTCCACTCTTTCATATCCTCTCTTTCTTCCTTCCTCTCTCTCCCTTTCTCTCCCATCTCTCTCTCTCTCTCTCTCTCTCTCTCTCTCTCTCTCTCTCTCTCTCTCTCTCTCTCTTCATCCTTCAACCTTGTTACTATATCCCTCCCTCTCTCCTCTCTCTTTCTCTTCCCCATTCTCTCCATCCCTCCTTCTTTCTCTCTTTATCTTGCCCCCAAACATACATACTCTCTCTCCATATATCCCTTGTCACTCCATCTCCCTCTATGTCTCAATATTTATGTATTTCTTCTTCCCTCCCATATCTCTCCCTCTAAATCCATCTCCCTATTCCTTCCTCTTTCATTCTCTCTCCCTCCCTCTCTCAAGTCTTCTCTATCGCACTTCCTCTATCTCCCTTTCTCTCTTTCTTCCCACTCTCTTCCCCCATCATACACTCTCTCTCTTTCTCTCTCTCACTCTCTCTTTTCCCCCAAATCCTCTCTCTTACCCCATCACTCTCCTTCTACTCTCTCAAGTATTGTCTCTTGTTCTTCTCCACTCTCCTTTTCTCTCCTACCTCCCTCCCTCTTCCCCCATCTCTCTCTCTCTCACTCTCTCTCCCTCCATGTATGCTACTATATCCCTCACTCTCTCCCTCTCTCTCATTCTCTCCCCAATTCCCAATATCTTTCCATATTTATCTCTTTATCTCACCACTAAACATGCACTCTCTCTATCCATCTCTCCCTTGTTACTCCCTATATCTTTCTACTTCTCACTCTCTATGTCTTTATGCTTCCCTCCCTCTCTCCCCATTCAACTCCATATCTCTATCCCTTTCTCTCTCCTCCACTCTCCCAAATCCTATCTTTGATCCTTCCTTTCTCTCCTACCTCCCTCTCTTTGCCCCCATATCTCTCTCTCTCTCTCTCCCCCCCCCCCTCCCTCTCCCCCCTCCATCATTTTGTCTCCCTCTCCCTTATTACCCTTTTTCTACGTATCCTACTCTTGTCCCTCTCTCTCTTTTCAATCCTCCTCTCACCTCTCCTTCTGTTTATACCCATCTCGTCCTTGTCACTGCCTGAATCTCTCCACTTCTATCACTCTATGCCTTTTTCTTCCCTCCCATATATATATGTAGAGTTAAAATATATCATGATATATTGATATATATTATATTATAACAAGTTTAGCATCGTATTAGTCCAAAATTGATAAATCTAATAATATTAAAATACATTAATATGAATATTAGTTGTAGAATTCCGAAAGAAACTCCGATAGATCTAGAATTCTAGTTAAATTAAACACAAGTGGTTTCCTAATATTCAAGAGAGGAGAGAGAATTTTCTCCATAAAATCAATGGATTAAATTAATGAACAATAGTAATACATGAGAAACCAACCCGATAATCCCAAAGGGAGGTGGTTCTATAGAAATTGTCAATTCTAGAAAACTAGGAAAAAACTAGTAAAAAACTAGAAAAGGGAAAGAAAAGCTAAAGGGAGGCCTAAAATAGCAACAATGACTCAAGACAACCAAGACAACTATCATCCATGAGGAAATCATGATGAGCTGCTCATTTCCAAAGGAAGGAAACTTTAAATCATGCTAAAATGTTCTAGGTGACCAAATCCCTTGATTTAAGGGGGAATCTTAGTGTGGGGTGCCAATCCTCAAATAACTCAAGTGGATGAGGTGTGGCTAGGTGTGAACATGCACCTAGATGTCTAAATGGTTTAGGAAAGTGGTTGGACAAATATTTCCATAATATTAAGCCTTTAAAGGAAAAAAAACAAGGGAAAGTTTGTCCACTGAGCTAGTTTACCAAAAACCAACCGTGAACATGATTTTTAGTGCATTTGGATAAGTCAAGGATACTTAGGATAAAAATTAAATGTATATGTTATGATTATATTCCAACACCCCCCTTCATCCTAACTCACTTATCTAGGGCCAAGCATCCATGTTAGGTACTCAGTTATAATAAATGAAATATCCTCATAAAATGAAGAAAGAGGGAAAACCTCGTGGGAACAGTCCTCCCCCCCCCCCCAAAAGAGGAAAAAAGGGCTAAGTGGCCAGAAGGGCCTACTCAGTTGTCTCCACCACTCCAAGCATAGCTCTCAATTTTGAAAATTTCTTTTTAGTGAAAGACTTCGTGAAGATGTCTGCAACCTGTTGCTGAGTGGGGCAGTACTGCAGTGATATGACTCGGTCACTGATCAGCTCGTGGATGTAATGCATGTGAATCTCGATGTGCTTGGTCCTATGCCTATGAATTGGATCAATCAATATCTGAATGGACCCTTGATTGTAACAAAATATGACATGTGGAAGTGGATACTGAATAACAAAATCAGAGAGAAGCCCCTGCAACCAAATAGCCCGTGTAGCTGCATTCACTGCACCTCTATACTCTGCCTCGGTTGTAGATAAAGAAATCATGGATTTATTCTTGCTAGACCAGCAAAAAGGCCCTGAACCAAATCTGAAAACATAACTAGAGGTGGACTTGCAATTTGTACCATCGCCAACCCAATCAAAATAAAACATATCAAAACTGGAAGTACCTTTCACATATCTAAGGATTCTCTTTTCATCTTTACAGTGAAGCTCATGGGGCTGCTACATATATCTAGAACAAACTCATACTGCAAAATATATATTAGGTTGGGTGTGAGTAAGATACAAAAAACTCCCAACCAACTGTCAATACAATGTACTTTCCACCAAAGGTGTAATACCCGCATCCTCAGATCTGATCCCCGAAAGAAAGGGAGATGCTACTGGCTTGCATTCTATCATCTAAAAGTGGACAAGTAGATTTGATGCATACTTATACTGTTCCATCTTGATATCTGAAGTAGACTGAGAAACTTCAAGACCAAGAAATTACTACAATAGTCCCAAATCTCTCATGGAAAATCGATCGTGCAGTGTTGATTTTGTCGAATCAATAGCTGAGATAAGGTTCCATGTCATTAGTAAATCATATACATAAAGTAATAACAACAAAAGGGAATCATCATGTTGCAGAAAATAAGCATTTGGATCAGATTTGCATTGACTGAATCCAATGGAAAGCAGGAAAGAATCCATCTTTGTATACTAGGTTCTGGGAGCCCGTTTTAGGCCATAAAGCGATTTCTTAAATTTGCAAACGAGGGAAGAGTTATGAATGTATCCATGTGGCTGCTCCATATATATCTCCTCCTTGAGATCTCTATGAAGAAATGCACCCTTCACATCCATGTGATGAAATTCCCATCTCTAATAAACAACATTGGCTAAAACTAGTCGAATGGAGTCCATTTTTGCAATAGGTGCAAATGTCTTTTTGTAGTTTATGCCATGTACCCGTGAGTATCCTTTTACAGCAAGTCAAGCTTTATACGTGCTAATCTCACCATCTATATCAATCTTTATTCAATAGATCCATTGGCATTGAACAAGATTTCTTCCTTTCGGAAGTGGAACCAAGTCCCATGTGTTGTTTTCCATGAGAGTAGAGTACTCTTCATCCATGGCAACCTCCCAAAGTGGGTTTCCACCAGCCTCATAGTGTGACTATGGATCTGAGCCAAGTATCATATAGCAATTTATGGGAAGCAATGGTTCGGTGGTAGCCAGGGCTTGAGGAGCCCCAAAAAACTGTGATCTAGTCCTTCTTGTATTCGTAGGATCACCGACTATTTCACCAGCATCTTGCAGGGTTTTCTCTGCCTAAGTTGGCAGCTGAGTTGGAGTATCCATGACCTACTCCTCATCCTTTGAATTAGACCCAAGAGGCTTCTCTGATGGCTGCTCTAAAGGTCTTGAAGAAGTTTCAAACTCCTCCTCATCAGTGGCAACAAGTGGTTCCTCAACAAGGTCTACTGAAAAATCATGCTGCGATTCTTCTTCAAACTTCACACTTCGAGCTACAAGGAACCTTTTAGTGTGAGAGTCCAGCAATCTATATCCTTTGAAACTGTTAGGATATCCAACAAAGATACATTCAACACTTTGAGGCTCCAAAGCCTTCCTCTTATCTGTCGGAATGTGAGCCCATGCTCGTGAACCAAAAATGTGAAAGTGCGACACTTTCAGTTTCTTACCTGTCCAACATTCAAATGGAGTGATGCCTTTGAGTTCTTTGTGACGAATGCAGTTCTAAATGTATTCTGCACAATTAATATCTTCTATTCATATCTTAGGAGCTAATGATTTGGATTGTAGCATACAATTGGCCATCTCTTTTAACAATCGGTTTTTCCTTCCCACGACACCATTTTGTTGTGGTGTATATGGCACTGTGTGCTGTAGCTATATACCTGCATCAATACAAAGTTGTTGCACATATTTGTCGATATACTGCCCCGATTATCAATAAATAGTTTCTTAATCTTACACCTAGACTCATTCTCAACAATTTCATTATATTTTATAAGGCATTCAAATACTTCCGACTTTAATTTCAGAAAAATTACCCACGTAAACTGAGAGAAATCATCTATGAAGGTCAATACATATTGAACCTTACTGATTGAAGGCTGTAGGAATGGGCCCGTGATGTCACTGTGAATCAGCCCAAGAGGTGAAGAAGCTCTTTGTGCCTTCCCTTTGTCAAAATTTTGCTTCGGATGCTTGCCAAGAATGCATCCTTCACATACACTACTTGTGAATTTAATAGCGAGCAATCCTTCTTCCATGCTTTCCTTGCTGAGTTGATGCAAATACTTATAGTTTGGATGGAAAAATCTTTCATGCCATAACCTGCTGATATAATTATATTGTGAAAGAAATATAGTGCTAATAGTTTAGGAACAAAGTGGGAGAAGAAATACAAACGAGAACCATGATCTGCAATTCCATGTGCACGTTGTGAGAATGTGGAAATGTTGGTAATCAATGCAGAGTCTCGAGTGAACTCCACCTTCCTTCTAGAGCTGGAATGAGTGATATGATATAGCGAGAGAAAATTTGCAAAAAACAAGGGAACATGAAGTGCATTTGTGAAGAAGCCCCCTTCAAGGTCTACAATTCCTTCTCTGCACACCTTTGTGGTTGTGCAATCTCCTAAGTAAATTGGGGATTTGGTGCTTTCTACGATGGAGGAAAATTCATCTTTTGATGCAGCCATATGGTTCGATGCACTTGAATCAAGGATCCAAGCTGATGGAGTGGATGTGATAGCCATTAAAGCATGACCATCTCGTTCTCTCCCTCTCCCATCTCTCATTATGTTATCATCCTTCTTCTTTGCATTCTCGGACATGGTGAGAATGTGTTGCTACAAATGCTTAGCCATCTCATTTATTGTTTTCCTCATGAAATTTTATTTGGGATGAAAACCTTTGGAATAGTAGCTTTAAAGTGTTCTTTCCTTCTTCTTCTTACGCTTAGGCAAAGAAGAGCTGTCTAAATATGTTAGGCCCCTATACTACTAGTGTAACCCTTATTGTTATTAGTACAACCCACTTATTATATTGATATACCCACATAGTGCCCATATTGTTACTATTGTACCCCATATAAGCCCACTAATGTTACTATTGTGGCTTCATATTATTATTGTTAGGTCGGCTGGTTATATTGTGACTCCTTAGACTCCTATATATAGAAAGGAGGTTTTGTCATTTGAATCATCCAAGAATTGTTCATTTATGTAATGTAAAGGAGGTTGCCCCCTCGAAGAGGCTGAATTCTAAGCCGTTGATCTATCTTTTCTATCTTTTCTTGAGCTGGTTTCATAACATTTGGTATCAGAGCTTTGGATTCTAGGGTTTCGCTGCTCAAAACAGGTCATCGTGGCATTTTCACTATAACTTGTTTTATGTGACGTTTCAGAAGTCGCAAAAAAAAACATTTGAGAAGAATTGACGCTGAACGTTGGGTCCAAATTTCAGAGCTTTTCGCGCAATAATTTCGGAGATATGATCTGAGGAAGTTGGTCTTTTTGCAGACTCCTGAATTACATTCAAAACAGGTGACCTGGGGAAAAGCGTCATAACTTTCTCTATGAGGATCGGATTGAAATTTCATAAAAAGGTACAGAAATAGGACGGACTGTAGTTTCTTTTGGGAGTTTTTTAGATCCAAAGGTCGAAACCGTGACTCGTGGCACGTCATACAAGTTCACTCTACTGAACTAGTCTATAATCAAGTCACTGTGGGAGATTTCATATAACTCTTCCTTGGAGAATCCAATTTGGGTTAGACTTGTGGCATTGGAAAGAGGACACAGAGGGCTACTATAGGACACAAATTCAGAACTAGATAATTAGAAAGTACAGAGATACATCAGAGGCAATATCGAGCTCCTACAAAGTGAAGAAAGGTGTGTAGATTTTCTTTAATTTTTGCTTAAGCTTGGTTTGAAAATTTATTTTGAAGGAATTCAAAGGGCATATTAGAGAATTATTATCGGTAACTGATGCCCCGAGGAAAGAAAATGCAAACACCTAGTAAGGAGCCTGAAAGCTCTAGCAGGACTCATGAAGAAGAAGAAGAAATGCTATATGATATATCAAAATTACAAGAACAAGTGCAACGAGTGTCACTTGCACAAAAAGCAACAGAATCTAAAATGGATGGTTTAAGGAAAGATGTAGAAGCTAAGATGGACGGTTTAAAGAAAGGTGTAGAAGCTAAGATGGATGGCATGGAAGCTAAGGTGAATGGCATGGACGCTAAAATTGATGGCATGGATGATAAGATGGATAAGTTGCTACAAGAAATAGTCAATAAGGGTGAAAGAGTACTAAAGGAAACTCATGATGAGAA
>APFE031538149.1:152179-182476 GCA_000404065.3 Pinus taeda | reverse complement strand
TTGTGCACCAATACTACTGGAGCAGAGAAAGAACTTTGACTTGGTTGAATTATACCAGCCTCTAGCACTTCTGCAACCGTATGTTCAATTTCACTCTTTTGGGCATAGGGATATTTTTACGGCCAGATGTTTGGAGGAACACTTCCTGGAATCACATGAATAGCATGATCATCATCACGCATAGGTGGGAGACCTTTGGGAATCTCAAATACCTTGGAATGATTGTCCAGGACTTTTTGGAGATCTAGAGAAATATATGATTCTGATGTGGAAACATCTAGCGAACATAATTGTGCGATTACACCTCTTTGTTCCTTTTTTAGAAGTTTTTTCATACCATTAGAGCTTATTATCTTTCTTGGTTTCCCTGCAATAACCCTTAATTCAACCTCATTTCTTTGCACAGAAAATTTGATGAAACGTTGTTGAAAATTAAAAGCTATTGTACCCAAGGATTGTAGCCATTGGACTCCTAGTACAACATCAACACCTCCCATTGGAATGGAAAGCATTGGGCTAGTCAATACATATTCTCCCATGCATAGCTTGATATTATGGCACTTTCCAGAGCAATTTATTGTTCCTACATTTGCAATCATCACTTGACACTCTGGTGTTGGATATAGGAAGCAATTCAATTCTTTTGCTACCTTACAATGAATAAAATTGTGGGTGTTTCCTGAATCAATCAACACTATTACTTTTTTCTTCTTGGTTTGTCCTTCTATCTTGATGGTTTGAGGAGTGGTAATTCTAGCCAATGAATTAAAAGATATGGTCAGATTCACTTCTTCTTTATCTAGGATTTTTTCCTGGATTATATCCTCTTCTTTTGAACTTTCTTGCTCCTTTTCTTCTTCCTCTTCACAATCTATGTAGAATAATTTCTTTTCAGCACACTTATGACCTTTAGTGTATTGGCTATCACAACTGTAACAAAGCCCTTTTGCTCCTTTTCCCTCCAATTGTTGTGGTGTCAACCTTTTAGGTTATGGAAGGTTTGGGGTAACAACACTTCCATCTTTATAGTTGTGACTGGTATGCCTCTTGGTTGCCATAATTTTTCTTTCCATTTTTCTTGCTAACCTGAATGCATTCTCTAATGAATCACGTTCCCAAAGGCAAACATCATGTTGGATATTATCCTTTAATGTCCCTATAAACAAATCAATCCTATGCTCCTCTGGAATATTTTTTACTCTTATGTTCAATTTTTTGGAACTCCTCAATGTGCTCCATTATTGAACCCTTTTGTTTGAGACTTATCAATTGGCTAAAAAAGGTGTTGCTTTTTGTATCCTCCTAATGTGCTGTCAATTCTTCCGTAAAAATTGCCCAAGTGATAATTTGTTTACGAGAACAAATCCATTGATACCATACAAACTGATTTGGTTCCAAATATAAAGTTGCAATACGTACCTTTTGTGTGCTTTGCACATTATTGAGATCAAAAAATTGCTCCATATGCAATATCCATGTTGCGGGATCCTTGCCATCAAACTTCCTCATATCGATGTTTGGAATATGGTTGGTCTTCGATCCAACATTAGAGTCTATAGAATCATGATTAACATTTCTTTTGTTTTCATCATGAGTTTCCTTTAGTACCCTTTCACCATTAGCGACCATTTCTTGTAGCAACTTAGTCATATTTATCTTCAATTCTTCCATCTTATCATCCATGCCATCAATTTTAGCGTCCATGCCATTCATCTTAACTTCCATTCCATCCATCTTAGCTTCTACACCTTTCTTTAAACCATCCATCTTAGCTTCTACATCTTTCCTTAAACCATCCATCTTAGATTCTGTTGCTTTTTGTGCAAGTGACACTTGTTGCACTTGTTCTTGTAATTTTGATATATCATGTAGCATTTCTTCCTCTTCTTCATGAGTCATGCTAGAGCTTTCAGGTTCCTTACTAGATATTTGCATTTTCTTTCCTTGGGGCATCACTTACTGATAATAATGCTCTACTATCCCTTTGAATTCCTTCAAAATAAATTTTCAAACCAATCTTAAGCAAAAATTTTAAAAGAATCTACACACTTTTTTTTCACTTTGTAGGAGCTTGATATTGCCTCTGATGTATCTTTGTACTTTCAGATCATCCAGTTTTGAAATTGCGACCTGTGGTAGCCCTCTGTGTCCTCTTTCCAATGCCACTAATCTAATCCAAATTGGATTCTCCAAGGAAGAGTTATGCGAAATCTCCCACAGTGACTTGATTATAGACTAGTTCAGTAGATTGAACTTGTACGATGTGCCATGAGTCACTGTTTCAACCTTTGGCTCTGAAAAATATATACAAGAAACTACAGTCTGTCCTCTTTCTATACCTTCTTAAGAAATTTCAATCCAATTCTCAGAGAAAAAGTTATGACGATTTTCCCTAGGTCACCTGTTTGGAATGTAATTCAGGAGTCTACAAAAGGAACAACTTCCTCAGATCATATCTTCGCAAATATAGCGCAAAAAGCTCCGAAATTCGGACCCGAGATTTAGCGCAATGTCTTCTCAAATGATTTTTTTTTCAACTTCTAAAACATCGCAGAATAAAGGTTATAGCGAAAATGCCATGATGACCTATTTGGAGTAGCGGAACCCTAGAATCCTAAGCTCTGAAACCAAATGTTATGAAACCAGCTCAAGAAAAGATAGAAACGTAGATCAATGCCTTAGAATTCAGCCTCTTCGAGGGGGAAACCTCCTTTACATTACATAAATGAACAATTCTTGGATGATTCAAATGACAAAACCTCCTTTCTATATATAGGGATCTAAGGAGTCACAATATAACCCAGCCGACCTTACAATAATAATATAAAGCCACAAAAATAACAATAGAGGGATTCTATGGGGCACAATAATAACAATATGCGGACAATAGGGGCAGAACAATAATAGTAAGAGGTACAACTGCAATAGTAATGGGGTAATCACTAGTATTATAGGGACCCAACAAATATAATATAATATAACTTGGAAATAAGAGAAAATGTATCACCAAAATCAATTCCCACTACCTAGGAATAACATTTTTATACCGACCAAGCTTTCTATTTCTCCACTTTTACTTTATTCGACTTATTCTTAAACACTCGCTTCCTACGATTGGGTTTTATTCTAGCCAACAAGTCCACCACACTTCAAGCCTCATTCTTGTCTCGAGATTTCATTCCTTCAACCACGATGCTTCTCTAGAGTTTTTCATCCTCTAAATCCACTTCCTCCCTAATAGTTCTAGGATCATTATCAATAATAGATAAAAAAAAATTGAAGATAATCCAATTGGAGTATACCTTTATGGTTTCCTTATTTCTTTAACTATACACCTCAAAACTTGATTGTGTGGTTATTCTTCTTCTAATCCTTGTTCTTCTATGGATTTGGATTCTTCATCCTTCAGTTTAGAATGTATCATCCCTGGTTCCTTTTCCCTTTGTAAGACTTCCTATTTCATGGCATACTAACTTTTCTAAATACCAAATCTCGACTATAGACAACCTTCTTTACTTCTAGGTTCCAAATCTTGTAACCTTTTAAACTATATTTATACCCAATAAAGATGAACCTTTCATATTCAATATCTAACTTGGTTATTTTCGCATTTGGAACATGCAAATATGCATCACGACCAAATATCTTGAGATGTGAGAGAGAGTGTTTCTTAACAATCAAAACCTCATGTTTATTTTTATCGTCCAACATTGATCGAGATGACCTATTAACTAAGTAACATGTAGTATCTACTTCCTCCACCCAAAATTCCTTTCCTAGCCCAACACTAGTGAGCATGTTCCTTGTTTTTTCCATCAGTGACCTAGTCATCCTTTCTTCAACCCAAGCTTTCTAAGGACTGTGTGTAGTCTTCTATTGTGCTATACTACAGTTCTTACATAACTATTTGAATTTCTTCTTATATATCTCTCCACCATTATCTGTCCTGAACATTTTAATCGGCTTCTTTGTTTTCTTTTTTCCACCTAAAGCTAAAATTATTTAAGCTTATCCAAGAATTCATATTTATTCTTGAGTAAATATATCCATATATTCCTCAATAATTCATTGTGTTACTACACATATTAGTCTATTTCATCAAACATTAAAGTCATTGTGTTACTACCTATGGAAACAACCAAACTATCCCACGAGTCGAGTAAAGAACACAATAAGTTGAAGCACTTATCTTCATCTAAAATATTAATATCAAAAAATAATAAATAACTTATCAAAGTATTGAGGGTGTTCATATGCTTAATTATTGAGTCTGCATCATTCATCCTCATATTATATAGATTCCTCTACAGAAACAATTTATTTAGCAGGGACTTTGACCAATACAAAGTTCCTAACTTCTCCCACAAATATTTTGTTGTAGCTTCTCCTAACACATTCATTAATACTAAATCTAAGAACATAATCATATGGTTCTCTTTTCGTTATGATCCAACTTGGTTGAGCCTTTTGTCGACATTTTCATTGGTTTAGTACCTACATCTACAACAATCCATTGGTATTTATCCACGAATGGACCCTCCATATTGAGTTTCCAAAGATCAAATCTCTATCCATTTAATTTCTTAATCTCTATCTTTTCCTTGTTTGCCATTTCCTTTCACTTCAAGAATCAATCCTACATATCTCCCACTATAATAAGGCTAACCACAAGCCCAAGAAAAACCTCTTAGCCACAAATGTGTCCATTTGAAGCCAAAACTACTGTGATACGAAATTTAGGTTTTAATCATGTACAAATAATACCTACAAACAAATTCCAAAAATAATAGAAAAGATATAATGGCAATCATAAAAATATACACAAATTTTTTTCTCCTAGAACCTGAAACATTGAAAACTAGATGGATTTTTCATTATACTACTTTACAATGTTATAATACATTTTATTGATACCCAATAGATATTAAAAATTTATATTGGGCATTTTATTTTTAAAACTTACATTTAATATATGTAGAGTTACGGGTGTGGGCATAGAGTATGTACACTTTTTTTATTTTTAATAGTCAAATTTTTATGCAAAAACATTTCCTTTGTCTGACAAGCAAGGAGTCTCATATACCATTTGGTGCCTAGTTTGTTCCTTATATTAAAATGAGATAATGATTATGGTTATTATTATTATTATTATACTCTCAAAAAAAAATATTCACATTTTAATAACTTTTGTCCATATAGTCTAATATGATTTATTATTATCTATTGAGACTTTGTATTTTCTGCCTCAAAATTGTAGAGGGTGATGTGATTTTCCAATTAATATAATGTGGTTTATTAATAACACATCCACATTAGTAAATGTGTTGACCTATATCGATAAGTGCAAGTTTCCATCTTTTGTACATTAATTGATATTTGAAAATGGCATTGAATGGCCTATATCAACCACATTTTTGAATGTGATTGTGCTAGATGATGACAATGTCTGTTTTTAAGATTAGTAGACGATGGGTCACTATAGATAACTATGGATAAATATGTTTAATTTATGATTAACGAGGGTTTTATATGGTTAACATATAATTGATTATGGATGACCATGGTTGTCCAAAACTAATTATAGTTCACTATGATATATTATGATTGACTATGTTGGAAACAGTCATTTATGTTTGATGATGGGTGACCAGGATTTCCCATGATTGACTATACTTGGGCATGTTGACCATTTTGATCATATGAAAACATGGTTTGACCAATTTGACACTGCTTGACAATATCGTTTTATCATATACTATGGTTTTCGATGTTTACAATTGTTGGCCATGGTTGGCCATGTTCGACAATGGTGACCTCAGTCAAGCATGTTTGACCATTCTACCATGGTTGAAAATGGTTTTCCATATTGAGCATGGTTGAGAATGGGTTAAGCATTTTTTCCATGGTTGACTATGGTTGGAGAGAGATTGTGATCATTTTTCATGGTAGACCATATTTGATTATGGTTGACTATGGTTGACTAAGGGTAAATAAAGTTGATGATGGTTGATCATGGCTAACCATGATAAAATATGGTCAATCGTTGTGACCAGAGTCAACTATGGTTGATGATGGTTGAACAATTTAACCATAGTTATCTTTGAGACTATAGTTGACTATGGTTGACCATAGTAAACAATGGAAAGCATATGTGAATATGTTCGACCACAATAACTATGTCTAATGATAGTCAACTATAGTTGAAAATGTTTTACTATGGTAACTATGTTGGATTAAAGATTACCATGGTTGGTCATGGTCGATTGAGATTGGCCGTGGTTGATTGCGGTTAACTAATATTGACATGGATGACTATAGTCAAATATAGTAAATCGTGATCAACTTTGAAAAACCATGATCAACATGGTTTGATTTTTGTCTGTTGCATTATAACATCAATTTTTATTTGTCACAATGCCAAATTATTTTTTTCTCATCAGACGTGACATCAAATTTTGTTTGTTACATCACAATGTCATTTTTTTTCATTAGATTATGACGTTTATTTTTGTTTGATACATTGTGACATTGATATTTATTTGTGATATTATGATCTAATTTGTTGAACACGGTTGTCTATGGTAAAGTGTGGTTAAATATGGTTAAATATTGTTTTCCATGGTTGTCAATATCAAACTTTTGTAAACTGTCATGGATATTGCAATTGACCATTCATCGCACCATAGCTAATAAATTATACTTAAAAAAAAATTGAAATCTATGGTACAAAAACTTACTTCTGTTTAGATTTCTAGATCTATAAATTATTGTTTATTGTGCATTCATGTAAATTATATTAATCCAAAAAATAGGGAAAAATAAATAAAATCTTAAAAACCATGATTTGCATAAGATATATCTTGGGAAAACCTTTTTGGAGAAAACCAAGCTAGAAGGCGAGTCTACTCTACTCTCTTTCTCTAACTAGAAGATAGTTATAAGTATAAAGAAGTATGGATAATGGCCCATGGGATAATATAGGATAGAAATCCTCTATTTTTGATATCTCCCTATCCCTCTCTACTACTCTTTTCATCTATGGAACAAGATACACTCGAAAATAATGTAACCCATTTTCCTTGTAAGTTCCCGGTTATAGCACAACTTGATAGCCTACTAGTGCTTAGGTTTGACTCCATCATGTCTTAAGTAGAGTTACAATATGGACTCTTATATAATCCTCTTCATCATTATCATGTGGATACCCCATTTTCCTTGAGTAATGGGTGTTGATGTGACATCCTCTCTAATTCTGCTGGACAGAATAGGAAGGTCAACTTCCTAGTGGCATATATTTTGCATACAAACTTTGTTTTAGGAAATTTGTCCACCATTGGAAAGATATCTATTTTTAGAATAGGAAAAATAGGTTCCATTCTAAATAAACAATTTTTTAGCCCCAAGAGAATCCATATGATTCCTCAAAATGCTCTTAAAATGTTTTAGAACATAATTTTCCAAATTGGGTCCCATTGGTAAAAACGGTCTTGTTAGCTCCTTCACTTTTTTCAACTCTAAAATCATCGAGATGGATGAGAAAAAATATGATTATCCATTATTAATATCATCTCCCCATTTTGGGAGTTTTTTGGCCACATAAATATTCTACTTAAGGAGGTGAGGAAATTTTCCTCAACCTTTTCTTATGTGTACCATTTATTATTGCATAGAAGTTGTCCTTTCAACTCAATCTGCAAAATTTCGGTTACCACCTCCTTATAGTTCTAAACCTCTTTTGTAAAAAAATATATTGTTTAATTCAAGGAAGAGACACCTACATCATCCATGTTGCTTACATAAATTAGATTTCTCGCCGATCCTGGAATGTGTAGAACACTGAGTGTTCTAATTGTTCCACCTATCAAATTCAAGTTAACCTTTCTTTATCCTATGATTAATTTTTTCCTCTCATCACCCAAGAAGACATCACCACCATAATATCTCATGTACTCAAAGAACCACTTCATATGGGGTCTCATAAAATGCACCTAAGCCAATCAACGATGCCTCATAATCTAGATCTGTACTTGATGTAGCTAAGTACACATCCCAACCTTCATTTGTGGTGGTTTTAACTTTTGCAAGAGAATCATCATATCCATTTCCTTTTTAATTAATTTTGGATCTATAATATTACTCATAATTTCCTTATTTTTCACATTTCCAAAATAGCATTACAAATTTTCGTGGACACTTAGATCTCACACTTGAGGACTTTTTTTATGTTATGGCATCATCCTCTTACATAAAAGGCATCTCCACTCTCACCTTCCATATTTTTTTGATTTATCTCCTCCAACAACACGGATAAGACTATATCATTAAACTTTAAAAAAAATTGTTACTACCTATGGAAATAACCAAACTATCCCATGACTCTGGTAGAGAAAACAACAAGTTGACGCACTTATCCTCATCTCAAATATTAATGTAAATAGATAATAACCGACTTACCACAGTAATGAGGGTGTTCATATTCTCTTTCACTGAGTATCCATCCTCCATCCTCAGTTTATATAGCTTGGTTCTAGGAACAATTTCTTTATTGGGGACTTAGATTGATACAGAGTCCCTAAACTCTCCCACAAGTATTTTGATGCATATTATCCTTAAACATTCATTAATATTAATCTGATTACATAGTTATATGGTGAGTTTTTCTTCCAATCCAACTTGGTCCACTCTTTTTTCGACATTTTCATTGGTTTATTACCAAGATCTATAATAATCCATTGATCTTTATCCACCAATAGATCCTCCACCTTCAGCATCCAAAGATAAAAAAAAATCCATCTAATTTCTCCATAACTATATTTGCCTTCTTTTCGGTTTACTTTTAGCACAAGAATAAAGCTTCTATACCTCCAATTATAACAAATTTGACCAAAAGCTTGAACAAAACCCCATAGACATAAAGGCGCTCCCTTGAAGAGATAAGTGCTCTCATACCAAATGTAGGTTTTAAACTTGTACCATTAATAAATACAAAACAAATTATTAAAACAACAGAAAAGATGCAATGGAATATATATATAATATATATATATACACACATACATATGTATGTATGTATGTATGTATATAGTAGTCAAATTGAGGATCTCTTATACCAATTTGGTCTCTAGTTTTGCAATTACCTTAAAATTAGATGATGATTATGTTTATTGTTATTATTATACTACCAATCATTTCTTTATTCACATTTCAATATATTTTGTCCATATAATCTAATATGGTTTATTATTAGCTAATGAGGATCATTCGTTTCCACCAATGAATTGTATCAGGTGGTGTGATTTTCAAATTAATATAAGGTTGTGTATTACTATCATATAAACATTAGCATATGTTGTTGATATATGTCAATAAGTGTGATTTTCCACCTTTTCTACACCATTCAATATTTGAAAATAGAACTGGTTGGCATATGTCAACAACACTTATGAATGTTATTGTGTTAAATGATGGTAGTGTGTGTGGAGAGGATTAGTAGATCATGGTTGACTATAGTTAACTATGGATAAATATCTTTAAGTTACATTAAAGGGGGGTTTGTTAATTTTAACATATAATTGATTATTGACGACCATGGTTGTCGACAACCAACTAGTTCACTATGATATTGATTGAATATGGTTGGCCATGGTTTTTTATGATTGATCATGGGTGATCATGGTTTCCCAAGTTTGACTATAGTTTGGCATGTCAACCATGTTGACCATAAGAAAACATGGTTTCAAAAATTTTACCATGGTTGACCATATTGTTTTATCATAGACTATGTTTGTCCATGATTAAAATAGATGGCGATGGTTGACCATGTTCGACCACAGTGACCTTGGTTGAGTATGTTTAACCATTCTAAGAATGGTTGATAATGGTTTTCCATATAAAGCATGGTTGATCATGGGTTAACCATTATTTTCCATGGTTGACCATGGTTGGAAAGAGAGGACCATCATTGGTCATGGTTGATGATCCATTATTATGCTTGACCATGGCTAGCCATTGTTAACTATTGCCAATAATGGTGACCAAAGTAAGGTATGGTTGATGATCATCGACCATGCTAACCATACTTATCTATGAGTATTAAAGTTGACTATGGTGAACCATAGTAAGCCATGATAAGTATATTTGACTATGGCTGACCATGGTTTACTATGGTGACTATGCTTGTTTGAATATGACCATGCTTGCTTCTAGTCAATTGAGATTTCCCATGGTTGACTATGGTCAAACTTAGTCAACCATGAACAACTTCGGTAAACCATGGTCACCCATGGTTTGATTTTTTTTTGTCACATCATAATGTTGATTGTTATTTATCATGTTCTAGCATGATTTTTTTCTCATCACATGTGACATCAATTTCTTTTCATTACATTATAATGTTTATTTTTATTCATAGTCTTGTGACATTGATTTCTTTTATACATTGTGACATTGATATTTATTTGTCGCAATGCAATCTCATTTTTTAGACATGGTTGTCAATGGTCAAGTGTGGTTGACTATGGTTAAATATCATTGACCATGTTTATAAATTTTAAACTTTTATAAAATGTCACTAATATTCCACTTGGAAATTCATCATAATAGATATAATAAATTATACTTAAAAAATATGAAATTTATGCTATGAGGGTTTATTTCTATTTAGATTTATGCATCTATAAATTATTGTGTAGTGCATATGCATGTAAATTAAAATTATCCAAAAAATAGAGAATATTGAAATAAAAAATCACAAACTACAATCAACACAAGATATATCTTGGGAAACCCTTTTGAGAGAAAACCTATCTGGAAGGTGAGTTTTCTCTACTCTCTTTCTTTGAAAAGAAAATGGATAAAAGAACAAAAAAGTATTGCTTATGTCCCATGGGATACTACAATGTACAAATCCTTTCTATCTACTTTCTCCATATTCCCCTCTACTACTCTACTCATGTATGGAACAAGTTACACTCGAAAAGAATGGATCCCCCTTTCCTTGTAGAGGCCTAGTAATAACACAACCCAATAGCCCACTAGTGGTTAGGTTTGAGTCCATAAAATATTATCCAGTGTTACAATATGGACTCTTATAGATTCCTCTTCATCATGATCATGTGTCTATCCCATTTTCCTTAAGCAGGGACTCACGTGGTATCCACTCAAATTATGTTGGACAAAATAAGAAGGTAAACTTCCGAGTGGAATAACGTTTTCCTACATACTCTAATAGAGGTTATTTATGCACCGATGGAAAGGTCTATTTATGTAGAATAGGAAAAATAGCTACCATGCTAAGGAAATAAAGTTTTACCCCTAATAAAATTCATTTGATGCCTGAAAATTCTCTTCAAATATTACAAACCCCAATTTACAAATCAGTCCCTTTGGTAAAAATGGTCATGTTAGTTGGTTCTTCCACATTCTTCATTTTGAAAACATCGAGATGGATGGAAAAAAATATGGAAGTCTAATCCAGATCACAGCTCTCCATTTTAGGAGGCTTTTTCTCCCCGTAATCTTATATTTAATCAGGTGCGGAAATTTTCCTCCACCATTTTTTAGGTGTACCATTTATTCTTTCCTAGAAGTTGTCCTTTAAACCCAATCTAAAAAAGGTCATCATAGTCCTTTCTTGTAGTTCTGAACCTCTTCTACAAAACCATATCTTCTTTGAACTCTTCAAGAGCATTTGGTGCTAAATCCTCCACAGAAGGTAGGACCTATTCCTCTTCTTTATTTAGCATGGAAGGCTCATAGAGTCTCATATTTTCTACATTCACAACTAAGTAAATGTACATTTATGGGGGTAAACTAAGTATATATGTTTTATTTCCCACCTTTTCTAATCTTTATAGGAGACCATAATATAGATCCTTGGTTTTCTTACCAATACTCAATAACTTGTCCTTGTTCAACTGTAACAATACTTAGTCTCCACCTTGAACAACTTCTATGTTTTGTGTTGATCATGCCTGGACTTATATTTTTCTTATGATTTTTCTAGTGCCTACTATACCTCTATATGGATCTGTGTAATCTTCTCAACAAATCTTTCATAACTCAACACATCCTCTATAAAGTCCTCCCTTACTCCCCCTTGCCTCTAATATGAAATATCCAAAGGTGAAGGTGGAAAATATCCAAACAAAGTTTTAGATGAGGACTTACCATTATAAGTGTGGACTGATTTGTTATAAAAGTGTTGTATATACACCATATTTGCATCCCATATCTTTGAATGTTTCTAATTTTAACCCTTCAAAAGTTGTACCAAAGTACTATTGATTACTTTTGTCTGGCCATCCATTTGAGGGTGGAATGTTGTAGGCATATTCAACTAATGTCCATATTCTCCCACAAGGTAGTCCAAATGCACTGATAAATATATTCTCCCTATCCTAAATGATGCTCCTTGGCATCGTAAAGTGCACCTAGACATATCCAAAGAACAAGTTTGTTGCTTCTCACCCACTAAAGGTATTTTTACACTGAATTAGAATACACATATTTATGAATTTTCCAACTACCAGGAATAGGTACTTAGTTCCATTCATGTTTGTTGATAAACCTGTCACAAATTCCATATAAATTATTTTTAGGGATAAGTGGGTACAAGTAAGCGATGATGTGGATTGTGTTTACTATTACTAGGATTTTTGGCACAAAATAACATGCATCTTCTTATGAACCTCACTACATGTTCCTGCATCATGGAGAAATACACATACCTATATAAGTTGTTTGTTATCGCCCCTACACCATAGTTCCCTACAACCTTGGATATGTGAACTTCTCTAATTAGTTGCAATTACTCACCTTTAGGAACACATAACCTATCTATACTTTAAATTAAGCTACCTTAGAGATGGTAGTCAACTATGTTGTCGGCATCATGCACATGACTTTGGCTATGAAACTATTGAAATGACTTCTTGAGGTCGTCATCACATAAATATGCTTCTCTATATGCATCATAGGTGAATGGTTCTATGTGCATTAGAGTTTCCAAAGCTATGATATTTTATGTGGGTGGCCTTGAAAGTATGTTGAATCACTTGTTTGTATCGGCCTTATTATACTTAATCACTTAATGAAATTGTTGTAGAAACCTCATATACTTGTAATTCCTAGTCTATTATTGCTTACTTTGGGCGTGTAGGTACTATATTGGTTAGTGATATGTGTGGATTACTATCTCCTTCCCTATCAAATGTTCTTCCACTTCTTCACAACTTGCAAAAGGACATAGATCTCCTTGTCATAGGTAGGGTAGCTAAGAAATACCGCATGAAATACTTCAAAACTATAGCATATAGTCCTTCCTCCTAATATCAAGACCACTCCAATAACATACCCACTCGCATATGTCTCCACTTTGAAGGGTTTCTAGAAGTTCGGTAATGCCAAAATTCACCCTTAACTAATTTTATTCTTTAACTCCTCAAAATCCCATTATTGTTCCTTTCCCCACTAGAAACTCTTTCCAATTTTTCTTATGGCATAAAGTAGTAATGATACTATTGAAAATGAGGGTATGAATTTGCTCAGGTACTTTGATGCCCAAAAAAAATCCTAACCTCAAAAATACTAGTATGCAGCAACCATTTCATGATGGTCTCCATCTTCATAGGATATATCTTTATCCCTCTTCCACCTATCAGGTACATGGATACAGCAAACACTGTTGTGTAAACTCATAATTCCTTAAATTTGCTAGTAGTTGGTGCTTCTTTCATTTCTCCAACACCTATGTCAAATGTGAAATATTCTCCTTCCAAGTAGCACTATATACGTTTATATCATTCAAATATAAAATAACTATAAAAGGGAAATTTATATTATCAATTAACCTTATAAATGTAGTTGGTGCATTACATAGGCCAAATTGCATAACTAACCAGTCATACAGACCTTTCTTGATTTGGAAGAAGCTGGTATTCTATGCATCTTCTTATCTAACTCAAACCTGGTGATATCCAAACATTAAGTGCAGCTCGATGAATTATTTCATTTTATTGCAACCAATATAACAAATCAAATATCCTAGAAAGGGGTACCTCTTCTTGAGCGTAATTTTATTCAGTTCTATGTAATCAATACAAATATTTTGAGTCCCAACCTTCTTTGGTAAATGATAATGGGTGACCCATATGTGATGTACTCATTCGAATGGCACCTTTTTCAAACAATTATTGCAATTTTTTCTTCACCTCACTTTCTTATATACAAAAATTATTATGCAACCCAGTGTTTTCCAATGCGGAGTCTGAAAATATTTGAATATCATGCTCCACTTCCCTCTTGGGTGGTAACGGTTTAGGCTCTAGAAACACATCCGTGTATTCCTATAGAAACTCTTATATTTGTTTTTTTTTATATTTCTTAATACACCCCTCAAGGGATGCGTTTTGTATTACTAACTCTTCTACAAATTGATTCTCTCATAAAAATAGTAAAACATAGTTCTTGCTTGAACTAGTTAGTTTCTTAGCTTGTTTTGAAATTTCCAACAAAACTTTTGAATTTCCTTTGTGCACATTGATGGTAAATAATTTTGCATCCTTGATGAGCTAATATTCGTTAGGTATCTGCATAAATATTTCCGAGGAAAATTTTATGGGCTAATATTTGCAAGTGGGCTAATTTTTCATGCTTTTTGCAAAAAAAGGATTCGCCAATTTTCTATTTCTTTCTAAATATAATTTGACCAAATTTCATAGTACAAAATCATTTTACCTCAAAAATCACAAAAACAATATATAAACTAATATAAAATCATTAGAGATATAAATGATTTTACAAAAATATTACCAAACATTTTATAATTTGCATATTATGGACTAGGAATATTCGCCAAGGCTTCTAAACTTTAATATAAAATTCCATCCTTAAAATTTTCCCTGAATATTGCATCCCACATGTACATGTAGGGAATTATATCACCATTCCATTAACATCAAGGGGAACTACCTCTAGTTCTACTTCATCAATAAAATACGGTAATAGGAAATCTATTTTTTCATATTTTTGTTACCTTAACTATGCATCCTTGTTTACCCATCCCTTTGGATATTGGCTTGGGTGATCATGAAATTCCACTCCCAATTTTTTGACTAGATTTGTTATAATGAGATTCACCTATGATCGTGGGCTAAATGGAGCATCAATCTTTTTCTTCTTACCTAGTATCTTTATGTGGAAGAATTTGACCATTTCATTCTCTTCCTATTGTTGAAGGGTACTAAATTTTTCCTCCTTCTGCACTGATGTAAAAATTATCTTCTAAGTCATGTCTAACCTACTTTCAACCTAGTTTCTTGAATCTCTGGCCATGAGACAATTCTTCTTTGTATTTCATTTTTTTCTTAGACTTAAGCTTCAAATGAAACTCCCAACAATTTTCCACTTTATATCCATATATATTATGGTTGTTGTTGTGGTTGTACGGATCATTACAGTAGTATGTTGTGGCTATTATCTTTTCCTTGCACTTCTTTTTCCCCTCCTTAGATGCCTCTTTTTGCATCTTCTTCTTTGATCCACTTGACTACCCTTTCTTCCAGCATATGTTCTCAAGGTATTATTCATGTACATAAGACTCGCCCATTAATTTGGGCTTAAACATAATCACTTGATTTTGTAGAGGGCTATTCAGGCACCGCAGATACTTCAGTATTACATCGAGGTTCTTTGGGGAGATACCCAAAATTATGCCTATGTTTCTAAACTATATGGTGTACTCCTATACATTCTGCCCCTATTTCTGTCTAAAGTAGTACTATCAGATCCACTAGTCCTCTACATAACTGATGGGGTAAAATTGTGACTTTATGAGGGAATTAATGTCCTCCCACTTAGTCACTATAGGATATCCCTCCAACCTTAAGTTATTTTTGTGGTTTTCCCACCAGGTCAAGGCATGACCATCTAATTTCAGTCACGTAAAATAAATATTACGTTATTCCTCTATATCATGAACAGTGAAATCAATTTCTAGTTTCTACAAGTAGTGAATTAGCTTTAGATAATTGATCTAAGCTTGGTACAACTTAATATCATTAATTTCTTCCATTTTGAATAAGGACTATGAATGGTTCGCAACCCTTGAAATGGGTTGATCTCTTTCAGGTCAATTCTTTGGTTTCTCCTTAGTTTCTTCTCGATTTCATGATCTCTCCTTTAATCATTCCTCTACACTAAAACCCCCATATTCTCTAAATAGCCAAATCTTACTTCTTAGGTCCAACATGAGCAACTTCACATTATGGCTTGTATCTGCAACTTGTGCTTCTAAACGTGAAAACCTCTCCCTTACAAGATCATGGGGGTGATTCATAGATTCATCTGTCATGAATAGGCTTTTATGACTTTTGGCTTCATCAATATAGATTCCATACAAAGATGAACATGATCTAGAAACCTTTTATAATACCAATATGATCCATAAAATGTCATGGATATTCCACTACACTATTGATCACAATAGATATGTTAAATTTTACTTACAAAATCTAAAATCTATGTTATGAGGGCTTATTTCTCTTTAGATTTATAAATTTCTAAACTTATTATTTCTTGAGCATTCGTGCAAATTATAATTATGAAGAAAATAGAAAACAATGAAACAAACTCAAAAACCATGATTCAAACAAGATGTACCCTGGGAAACCATTTAAGGAGAAAACCCAACTAGAAGGTGTGGCCTTTCTTCTATATGACCATCAATATTACAGTAGTTGCAGTGGTTGTCGGGATCTTTGCACTGGTGTGTTGTGGCTATTGTCTTTCCCTTTGCACTACATCTTTCCCTCCTTATAAGCCTCTTGTTTATCCTTCCTCTTTGATCCACTTGATTTCTCTTTCTTCAAGAATATGTTCCCCATGTATTGCTCTTGTACATAGGGCTCACCCATTGATCTAGGCTTAAGCATAATCACTTCCTTTTCTAAATGGCTATGTAAACCCCCTAGATACTTGAGGAGTACACCTAGGATTTTTATGGAGATAACTAGAATTATGGCCATATTTCTATGCTATATTCTATACTCATATACACTCTCATGTGCATGTTTTTATATGAAGTGGTGCCATCAGATCCACCTGCCCCCTAACATAACCAATAATGTAAAATTGTGAATTTATGAGGGTTTTAAAGTCCTCCCACTAGTCACTATAGGATATTCCAGCAATCTCAAGGTCTTCATGTGATCTAGGTGGATGTTGGTGGCCACCAATTTACCCAAACGAGGCCCACAGTTTGTCATTTCATCTTCTAGGGATAGGTTTTGGAATGTAAGGGTTTTACATTGTTTCTCAACAATAAATAGGCCCTCAAGCCTCATTGTAACACAGTTCAGAGGGATGTAGCTGCCACATCTCTTCTCAGAGATAAGCTACCATTGCCCTAGCTGGTTTATTTCCATTTCTGTTTGTAAGCATATTTCAGTATTTTACATTAATGAAATGAAGTATTATTTTCGATGCATCTTTGTGTATATGGTTATCTCTGTATTTTGTTGCATTCATGTTTAAATACGAATCAATGGTATCTTTACCGAATCTTCGACACAATGTCAGGAAGTACATCAAATCATGCACTACCTACACCATTTCCAAACCGACCATCAAGAAGCAAGTCCTCTATACCCCACTGCCTACCCCTAGTCGACCTTGGGAATCCATCTCCATGGATTACATGTCAGGTCTTCCTTCCATTAAGCATGGAAATGACTGTGCTTTTATGGTCGTTGACAGGTTCTCGAAGATGGCCATTATGGTTGCCTACAAGAAGAATATCACAGCAGAAGCCACTGCTAAACTCTTCTTTGAACGATTCTGGGTACACTTTGGGATCCCATAGTCTATCATCTCAGAACAAGATAGTAGGTTCCTCAGTACATTTTGGTCCAGTCTCTGGTCATTGCTCGACACCAAACTCACTAAGTCCATAGCCTTCCATCTTCAAACTGATGGCCAGATAGAGGTTGTCAAGAGGATGATTGATCCAGATCTTGGGAGGAGGCCCACAAGATCTAAAAGATTGAAATGGATCTTGGGGTAGAGACCACCAAGATCTGAAAACTTGAATTTCTAGAAGAAAAAGAGGAGAATGCCCAATAAGAAAAACCAAAAAGAAACTTTTTATTAAACCCATTGATCCAAATTTACACAGGAACGCAGCAAAATACAAAGATAACCATAAATATAGTTATGCAACGGAAATAATACTTCATTTCATTACTGTAAAATACTAAAATATGCTTACAAACAGAAGTGGAAATAAACTAGCTAGGGCGATGGTAACTTATCTCTGAGAAGATATGTGGCGACTACATGCCTCTAAACTGTAAAGGCTACATTGTGGCGGACAATCTACCCTTTTAGTTACTTATAGTATTTTTCAGTTACAATACCACGGGTCAATTCCATGGGTGAATGAATACCATGGGTGGATTTTATAATACCACGGGCGGATGCCATTTACAATACCATGGGTAAATTCCATGGGTCGATGAATAATATGGGTGGACGAGTACCATGGGTTGATGCCATTTTCCATTTGGATCATTCCTCCCTCCATAAGAAGCAATGGTCCCCATTGCTAAAGTTCCCTCCTGCGAAGCTTTGTTGAATATGAAGAGCCACTGAAGATAAGGATTTTATGTGGTTAACACAAAACCCTAATAAATGAAGATCCAAGGATAGAGATACCCTGTAACGCTTGTGACCAACTGTGATTCTGACAGTGTGCAGCCTAGTAAATGGACTTCGATGATAAGGATTTTATGCAGTTGATCCATAACCATGATGTTGGTTGTTGATGAAGTAGCAGGTGCCTACATAGCCTGGAGTGGGAGGGCACGTCTCTAAATAACCCAAGTCAAATGTTGCTATGTTGAACTATTGAATGTGAAGCAGGTGCCTACTAAAGTGGGGTGGGAGGGCATGTCTCCAATGGGAACCCACTCTGAATGCTGCTCCAAAATTAAAATGGGCATAATGCAGTCAATATAACTCATAACATTTATTATAACCTATTTTTGGAAGCAGAAGGACCATTTTGCATCTTCCCATGTGATGGAAATCCTTATCTAGACACTCTGAGATCTCAGATTCATGCTGCAATAGTTCCACCATCACAAAAATTCTGATAAAATAGCTGATTTGAAATCAGTGATATCTCCCACATCCGAAATCCGATTCGACCCCTTTATTTTTTTTGAAATTGGGTGATTTTTCGAGAGGAATCCAAATCTGGTATTTGCTTTTGTAAATTTTGTACCAATTGTTTAAGATCTGATTTGCAAAGTCGCCGCCCAAAAAATTCCTGCAAAAAAAATGAAAAAAGAAAAATTCTTCCTACTTGACCCAATAAAGTGCTATGTGGAGGTTGTAGCACATGCCTGAAGTTTGTTGAATATTGCTGCAAAATTTGAAACTGAAATACGCATCAAACCCTCATTCCCATGGAACCATAACCTGCTCTGATACCACTGATCTGGATCTTGGAGGGAGGCCCCCAAGGTCTAAAAATTTGAACTGGATCTTGGGGGTAGAGACCCCCAAGATCTGAAAACTTCAAATTCCAGAAGAAAGAAGAGGAGAATGCCCAATAATAAAAACCACAAAGAAACTTTTGATTAAACCCACCGATCCGAATTTAAACAGGAACACAACAAAATATAGAGATAACCATAAAGATAATTATGCAGCGGAAATAATACTTTACTGTAAAATACTGAAATATGCTTACAAACAAAAGTGGAAATAAACCAACTAGGGCGATGGTAGCTTATCTCTGAGAAGAGATGTGGTGGCTACATGCCTCCGAACTGTAAAGGCTACATTGTGGCGGACAATCTCCCCTTTTACAAAATGTGACTTGTTACTTATAGTATTTTTCAGTTACAATACCACGGGTCAATTCCATGGGTGAATGAATACCATGGGTGGATTTTACAATACCACCGACAGATTCCATTTACAATACCATGGGTAAATTCCATGGGTCGATGAATACTATGGGTAGATGAGTACCATGGGTTGATGACATTTTCCATTCGGATCAATGATCATACACATTATATGCATGTACAACTCAAACCATCCATGCACATGGGACGAGAGCCTCCCCCATGTTCAACATAGCTACAACTGGGCTCTCCATAGCTCGACTGGCCACAACCCTTTTCAGGTGGGCTTGGGATTCCAGCCACTATGTCCCATTGATATGGCTATGCGAGTCATAGCTACTCATGCAGATTCGGCTCATGTCCTGTCCGAAACAGATAAGGCAAACAACTTTGTTGAGAACATCCAACATATTCTCCAGTAGGTCCATGACATTCTAGAGAAATCAAATGCCAAGTATAAGTTATAAGTAATGACATGATCAACATCGGGTGTCGTGCAAGATTCAGGTGGGTGACAAAGTCTGGTTGCATTTGCAAAAGGAACGCCTTAGCAGAGCCTATCGGAAACTCAGACCACTCCGATATGATCCTTACACCATTACCATGGCTATGGGAGACAATGCATTTGAGCTTAGCATTCCCCCATTCCTTGGCCTGCACCCAGTGTTCAATGTGGACCACCTTCGGCCATACTTTCCACCATTACTAGACACATCCAACATTGCAGAACAACTCACACCCACAGAGTTAAATCCAGATTGCATGGAACAAGCTACAATTTATTAGATCATGGCCACACAAATCAAGCACACTCACCAATACAATATCCAATTGTATCGAGTTGTCAAAGCAGGCAAACTCCTTCACCAGGGACAAAGTTCAACAAAAGTTTTCTCATCTCAGGGAGGAACTCAACGCAATGGGGACCATTGCTTCCTAAGGGGGGAGGAATGATCTAGGTGGATATTGGTAGCCACCTACCAAGTCCACTTGGACCCCCACCATTGTTTCTTTCAGCTTTTGAATTTCCTTAATTGTAGCACAGTTTACTATTTTTAGCAGTTTTTTGGGTCCTGAACTTCCTGAGCCATTTTGAGGCCCTAAAAGAATTTTTTTTGGGAAAAATGGGGGCAACATGGGGCCATGGACCACTTTTTGTCTTCCCAAAGATATGGTTCTCGTATAGATCTTTCTAACAAGATATTGTGCACGTCAAACAAAGATCGTATGCCAATGTTACGACCTCAGGAAGTTGATGTACCAATTTACCCAAACGAGGCCCACAGTTTGGTGTTTCATCTTCTAGGGTTAAGTTTTTGGATGTTTAGGGTTTTCCATTGTTTCTAAACAATAAATAGGCCTTCGAGCCTCATTGTAACACAGTTCAGAGGAATGTAGTCGCCACATCTCTTCTCAGAGATAAGCTACCATCGCCCTAGCTGGTTTATTTCCAACTCTGTTTGTAAGCATATTTTAGTATTTTCCATTAATGAAATGAAGTATTATTTCCACTGCATATTTGTGTATATGGCTATCTCTGTATTTTATTGCGTTCTTGTCTAAATCTATATCAATGGTATCAGAGCGGTTTGCTTTTTCTCTGGTTTTCTTTGCATGTCCCCAACGAGGTCGGGATATAAGCAGTTAGGGCTTGAATTGGTCGAACCTTTGCAAGACCAACCTCGCAAATCCCAACGGCCTCCCATGGTGGAAGAGAAGAAAGACGAGGGGGCAAGAGATCCTATCAAAATCTTGCTCGAAGAAGCCCTCGAGTGACAATGGAATGCAATGATGGACATCTTTGCCCAGATCCTTCAGTGGCTACCTAGAAGCGATGCATCGACTTCCAGCAGCTACTCTAGAAATGTCACGCCCTTTAAGGTACAAGTTAATTTTGAAATCTTCATATTCAAGGGTCAGATAGACGCAGATGCCATAGTGTAGAGCTGTAACAAGGGCCTTTTTCACCTCTAGTTATCTCACATTACAGGTCAATCCGGGAACGTTTTTGTTATTGTGAAGGGTATCTCGATTTGAGGCTATTTGTCAGAGTAATGCTTAGTAGTATAGATCTAAGAAATACAAGAGTAAATGCATGCTAAGCTATGCTAAATTACTTCTGCATAAAGAAATCACACATGGCAACTTTGTCAGTCAAGGGTACGGAAGAAGTAACCCATCCCTTTAGAAACTAATGAAGGAAAAGAAATTAGAGTATGGATCGTGAATCTAGGAGCATAATAGCGTCTGCTGTGTCTCACGACAGCGTCGATCCTCCTCCCACACAATACCAATGAATGCAAGTAAAAAGGAACAGCGAGAAAGCAGAATGGAACAGCAATTCAGAAATGGAACACGAATTCGGAAATGGAACAGCAGTAAAGAAACTAAATCTCGCGAGTTCAACACTCTCAATTCTTGGCATCAACTGACATACAAATAAAGAACAATCTTTGGTATGAGTAGACAGTTAATCAAATGGAACAACAAATCACCATAAACAGGAAACGCCAATCATATATAAACATAATCTGAAACGATTACCAGTAGTCCATTACTCCAACCATATGTAGCTGAAACATTCCACTTATAAAGTCTGTAACGGAAGTGAACAACTTAGAACAATGTTATGTGATCAATTCTGGAAATATGATGTAAGCTCATTACAAATATTTACAAAAGGAAAACTACTGATGAACAAGTATGGAACAACATGTACGTATATCAGATTATTGAGAACAATAAACAAACCACACGAAGCCAAACTGTAATGATACAACCAGCCAGTGTCCGTTGGAGCTGGGCCCTTAGCTCTCAATGGCACACCGTCGTAACTTACTTCATATGCAGGAGGAAATTAACACCGAATATATTATATTAACGCATCAACGATAATACAACAAAACTAAGTCTCAAAGAGACTCGATAGTCTGAGTGTAACCAATAGTGCAGCTTATAAACAGAAAGTAAAAATACAAGATATTCCAGACGTCCCCTAAGTCTTCGATGCCACCCCTTCTTATACAAGTAATGGCGGAGTTAACTAAACAACAAAATAATTGAACGTAACGACCCCTCAGGATCAAAGATCCTGAGGGATCTGTTAAACTGTTAACTCCTTCCTTTTCTCTGCCTAGTCTTCCAAACTGACAGTCCTTCATCTTGTCCCGGATTGATCTGCCTTAATTTACTCGCCCTGGTCTGGACTTTATTCGGTTTTGCGGGGACAGCTGTTATCTTCTCATGGGACTCTTGTTTCGCACCACGCCTTCTTACTTTTGTCCTTTCTTGCATAAAGAAGATAATTTTCAGTGATTGGGTCATTTGTATTCATTCTCATTGCATTCTCCCTATTGTATAATAAATAAAAGGTTACAACTATTGCTTGAAACACTACTAAGTTATTCGTTAAAACATACATTTCCAATGCTCTACACACCCCCCGACTTACTCTGTTTCATGGCCTCATGAAAACGTTATAATTAACATGGAGAGCTGTAAGAGAATAGGCAGGAGAGGGTACTTCGTGAGGAGGTCTGCAACCATGGTGAGCAACCAAATTATCAAAGAATTGGTTCAATTGATCTGCAGGCATATCGTACAAGGCCTGGTACCCAGGTGCAGGGTGCCAAATAATTGGGCTACAGAACCGGTATCCTAACCAAGACGGCCCAGCATGCAGGATGTGCTAGCCGTAAAGGGCCAACCGTTCAGCAGCCAGCTCATAATTCTCGTACTTGAATGGCTCCCTGAGCTGGATGCTTGGGGTAGAAATCCGATAGCGGAATTTGGCAGACTCTAGGGCAGAATCCTTAATAGCCAGAACGTATTCCAAGCTATTTCGGATCAAACCCTTATGCATGGGCCCTAGCAGTTCCATGACGCCTGGGGTTCTCATAAGGCGTTTGTGAGATTGCCATAGTTGAACGGGGTCTCTAGGCTCGGCCCTGACCCATAGATCTAGGTTGTTCTCCTGCCTCTGGAAGGCATTGTAAGCCTTCAGCCACTTCAGCTGGTTGACCCCGAATGAAACGAAGGCTTGTAGCTGTATATCTCCCACAAAAGGGCCAGGGTTTAAATCAGTTTCCTGCTCCAGCACCATATTGTGCAAATAGAATTCACATAGGGACCATTGGACCTTAACCCCATAATGTTTACAACAATCAATAAAATCATTAACGGTATTAATCTGAATGGGGGCACCTGCCCTGACGACTTTTATTTTCAGTCTTAAGTATCTTTCAAGGAGAAATAAAGCATAATTCTTTACAGGGGCTCTGCAAGTCAAAACATCATCATACAACGAACATACAGTGTCCAATTGTTTAATAACAGCATCTAGTCGACGTGTTACCTTGGCAACCTTCTCCTGTTCCTTCTGCCATCCTTCAAAGGCCTGACTTTCTGATTGACTCATGTTCCACAGTTGCTGCTGCAGCTCTTCATGTTTTTCCCGGGGGATCATTTGTTCCTCTAACTGCTCGACTTCCTGCTGCAACTCGTATTTTTCCCAAGGGATCATTTGTTCCCTTAGCTGGTCAGCCTCTTGTCGGGCGTGCCTCGTCTCGTGGTGCAAGGCCTTCGTGTTTGGATCCATTTTCCATGATTTCTCAGAGGCAGGGAGTCTTACCTGGACCTTCCTGTTTCACTGCCTGGTTGCCTCAGTTTGGACTGCTTTGCTTTCCCTTTCTTTCTTAACATGAATAAAGGGGTACGATGGCCCCTTTGTAAATGGAATGTCGTCTTGCGGCTCGGTTTTGATTGGAACGGCAGCTGGTCCCACTGGGCTATTTGGAATAGCAGGCTATTCCTCAGCATCAATAAGGACGGAATTCTGATGTTCCATACCAGATGGAATGGCATTTTGTCCCTCAGTGCTGGTTGGAACGGCCATAGGTCTATCAGAGGAGTATTGACCTCCAAGGCGCATATAAGCCCCTTGCCTTCTTATCTGACGGGACCCTGCCACATTTTTTCTTCTTTTTCTTCTTATAGTCCTCCTTACTCTCAGACTGGCTTTCAAACTTCGAATTTTTTGCCGAAGCTGGGTTATAATATTCAGCAGCCTCTACTGTTTCTTTCTCAATTTCTTAATTTCCCTTGCCTTGGCTGTGGGCACATGAGCGGCCCTCAGTTCTGCTCCTCTTTCATCGAGGGTTTCCTCTAGTATTATGGGAACGGACTGTTCCCGACAATCATTTTCATTCTCTGCGATATCAGCAGGTGGGTTTTCTCCCGGTGTCTTGGGAACGGGTTGTTCCTGGTTGGTATTTACATTTTCCTTATCAAAAACAGGGGGGCTTTCTCCTCCTGCCGTTTCTTCATGCAATTCTTCATGCGCCTCTTCCTCGGAGGGTCCTTTAGGAGGGTCTGCTGGACTGGAAGGTGAAGCATAATCTCCCAGGCTGGCCAAGATGGTGGCCAGCTCTTCTTCTCTCATGGGAACTTGTGGAGGGTTGTCCCCCAATTGTCCCATCTCCTCCTTCTGAATTGGCTGCTTTGTGGCTGTCTCCGGATGGCTGGCCTCGGCCTCTCAGTCAGAATGTTCATTTCCTTCCTCCTGAATTGGCTGCTCAGTGGCTGTCTCCGGATGGTTGGCCTCGGCCTCAGAGTTAGAATGTTCATTCCCTTCCTCCTGAATTCGCTGCTCAGTGGCTCCCTCCGGATAGCTGGCTTCGGCCTCAGAGTCAGAATTTTCATTTCCTTCCTCGGCTTCTGCTCTGCTCTCAATTTGTTCCTCATTTTCCCCCGAGGGTTCCTGTTCTGGTACTGGTGGTTCCTCTGTTATTTCGATCGGCTGGTCAATGCTTAGCTGGATTTTCTCCAGCCTGCCTCTTATCCTTGCCAACCGAGCTGACTTCCTATGCCTCTCAGGCTGCTCGGGTGTGCTGGCCACCTGCTCTTCCACCACCACCTTTCTGCGTTTTTTAGCTTGCTCTGGGGTGCCAGAGGAATGCCTACGTTTCGAGGCAGCACATTCTCCTGTGGCCAATTCCTTATGTTTCTCTTCATGTCCAGATGCTCTAGAGGAACATTTTCGTTTTACTGATTCCGTGCGCTTCTTGGGTTGCTCGGGTGTATCCGAAGGGTGCTTGGGTTTTGGCGATTCTCTGGGCTTCTTAGGTGCTTCAGAGGTACTAGCGGGATGCTTAGCCTTTGGGGATGGTAATGCCACTCCTCCTCCTATTGCTGTAATAAGCTCCCCCTAGTTACTCTGCTACTGAGTGAGACTGTAGCTCACTATTAGGCGAATCAGCCCATGGTGGCTAACCACTGCGTCTTCATGGTGTGCCTTTTTCAGGCATCGAGAGGCATCATGCAGTAATGAATTTAACAATGCAGGGAGGTTCACAGAACATTTTCCTTTTAACACAGCCAGGAGCTTAAGGTGACGGCGTCTTACCACATCTTTTCGCCCCTCGCAGGTGATGTAGCTCTGCACTACCTTTGCCAGTTCGCTCCAAGGTTCTCCTAGCGTTGCCGGCAGCACTCCTTTTCCCTTCACTGTCAGATTCTGTCCTTCGTCTTGGAAAATTTCTATGGTCTTTTGCAATCTTTCTTTCTTTCTCGTCCATATTGGTCCTAAGGCTGGTAGTCCTGTTACTTCCGCGATTATTTCCTCCGTAACCATTATCTGCTTCCCACCTACTATGGAATGTTCTTCTTGCAAATTCTGCAGGAATTCCATGGCCACAGTTTCATTTGATTCACGCAGGCGGCTAAAATAAATTAGCCACCCCGCCCTTTCTAGGATCGCCCGAGCGGCTTCGGAGACTTCTAGATTACTGGGCTCGCTTCTGATAGCCTTGCCTCCCATGGTTCTGTTTCGGGATCTAGATGGAACAGCAATTACCAGTCGCAAAGAACGTAATCGCAGCAAAAACACAGAGCATGCATGAAAATAGTTTGTAAATAACAACTCTTTTCAAAAATAGCATTATCATGCCGTTAACCCATATCATACCTTCATACCATATCATTTCCGAATGATGTGCTAACACGTGGCCGGCGGAGTAATGAGGTCGCCCCCCCCCCCCCCCCACGCAATATGAGAGGCTGTCCCAGCCGTCATGTAGAGGAAGGGCCGCCATCTCGTCACCAAGTCATAAAGGAGCAGCATATGGAGGTTTGCCATGTTTCAGATTAGACAAGGAAATACCGATATCGAGGTAAAGGGTAGATCGCATTTTATATAAGCCTGCGTGATGTGATGCAAGACAGGAGGATAGGACATCTGGCACTCATATAAAGCCTGCGGTAGTCATAGTCGATACCTTTTCCATGATTGGCGGTGATAGGTATTCATGCGACGTATCCATCAAAGTGTAAGATATAATTATTACGAGGATAGAAAGAAGTATTTAATATGATCCTAATTGGAGTAAATATTATGACTCCGATACCATTAACAGAGCTCTGCTGCCGACAGGTGTTCATAACCTTGGCAGAGTTGTTTAGTTCATCCTGGAACCATTATCCTTTGTGTATTTTTGAAGAGAAATTCTTGTCAAAATGCAGGCTATCATGCTGGCTTGGTAACCAGATAATCATGATGCCATTCACCAGAGAGGCGCAAAACGTGGGCAGGCTGGCTCGTAATGAGACCCCTTGTTCCAAGGTTTGTTTATGTAGCGAACCCGTTGGACCATATCCCTGGTGTGGTGGCCATTGATGGGAATGCCACTTCGCTTCCAATCTTATAATCATAGTAGGCTGGTTCTTTAATGAAACCCCCTATCCTGCATTTGACAGATAATTTTTCTTTTTATTTTTCTTTTGCTCTTTTTTCTTTTAAAACAGACTTTTGCTCTTGTGTAATTACACATAAGGGTGGTTCAGCCCTCCTTAAGAGTCGGAATGGCAGAAGAAGTCTTGTCATCCCAATAGGAGAATATAAATCTTCTGTTCTTATTTCCAATTAATAATAGAGAAAATTGTAGGGACTCAACATGATAAAGATTTTCAACAAGGCAGAGAAGGTGAGACTATGATAGTCAGAATGATGAGTGTGTGGATCCTTCCTTTGCTGTTGCATCAATACTAGGGCTGTTAAAGATAGCGATTTATGATATGCTGATCTCGGTATATCCTGGCTTTTATATTCATTGCATAAGTATATAGCTGCTCTTTATGGCCTTGGAAAGAGAATGAACACATCCTTCATATGAACGGAACGAATCAGCAGAAACACACAAGTGTTGTTCCTTTTGAAAAGGAACGGCAAAAATCAAAAAGTGTTGTTCCTTTTGAAAAGGAACAGCAAAAACACACAAGTGCTGTTGCTTTTGAAAATGAACGGCAAAAATCAAAAAGTGTTGTTCCTTTTGAAAAGGAATGGCAAAAAACACACAAATGCTGCTCCTTTTGAAAAGGAACGGCAAAAATCAAAAAGTGTTGTTCCTTTTGAAAAGGAACGGAAAAAATCAAAAAGTGTTGTTCCTTTTGAAAAGGAACGACAAAAATCTAAAAGTGCTATTCCTTTTGAAAAGGAACAGCAAAAACACACGAGTGCTGTTCCTTTTGAAAAGGAATGACAAAAATCAAAAAGTGTTGTTCTTCATTCGGCGAAATGTCCTCCACATGGCCCGTCGTGGCAGGCTTTCAAGATGTCAATTCGTCCTCCCGAATACATCTTCTGATTTCCATATCTGCACCTATGTGAAACAAATAGCCTCCAACCCACGAAAATCGATTGCTTTTCTAAACAATCTGCTTTCGTTCATTGGGGGTTAAATGTTTTGGAAGTTTACCTACTGCAAGATAGTTATCAACATCTGCGTACCAGGGAGTTTGAAAGGCAACAACAAATAGGTGTTCGTCTGGAAATTGGTCCTCGACTGCTGCTGTTTCAACTGATTTTGGTATTCTTGAAAAAAAATTAGCTACAGGGTTCTCCTTCCCCGGTCGATCTCTAATTGTAATATCAAACTCCTGCAACAGGATCAACCACATAGTTATTCTTCCATTTGTAACAGCTTTATTTGTTAAATACTTGATAGCAGAATGGTCTGTATACAAAATAACGGGATAGCCTGTAATATAGTGTCTAAATTTATTAACAGCGTGTATCACAACTAAGAATTCTTTTTCGGTGACAGTGTAATTTATTTTAGCCGGGGCCAAATTTTTGCTGATGTAATAGATAGCGTATGGTCTTTTATCCTCTTCTTGGCCCAAAACTGCACCGATTGCTGTGTCTGAGGCGTCGGTTGAAATTTGGAATGGTAAATTCCAATTATGTGTTAGGATATTCCGACACATAGGAATAGTTAAGTTCAACTTGGTCTAGTATAGAGTTAGGTATAGAGTTAGGTAAAGTGTGTTTCTTTACCGTTGTACATTTTGTAACTTACAATCCGACGGTCACGATATGTAGTGATCCGACGGTTCATTCTCTCCTCGGTATTACCGACACTTGATCCATGGCTTGACACCCGATTTGGTCCATGAATTCTATTTAAAGTGCATGGAGGGTCATTTGTAGGTTAACCGTGCATGAGAGAAGCTTATGTAAATTTTCATTCTTTTATTAATAAATTGCCTGTAGTAGCCACGTTGGCGGCAGGCGTTGGACTGTTCTCCCTCTCTGGGGTTTTAACCACGGTCAAAAATACTGCGTGGTATTGATCTGTGATCTGTTTGTGAGCGGTTGTCCTTCTGTGTTCTGTCTGAGGAAACTTAACCCTTGTAAATTCCTAACATGGTATCAAGGCTATTTGAGGGCCGCGTCCGTTGGTGATCCAAATCTGAAGCCGGTAGAACTGCATGCGGCTGTCGTTTCCTAGATCTACTGTTTCTGACTGCTTTCGGACCGAGAGGACTGCTCTGTTGTGTTCGGAGCATCTGTTCCAGTGAGGAACCCCTTTCGTTTCACGCGAAAAGGTTTCCGGTAGCCCTATCTGCGTCATTTTAAAGATCTGGAGGTATACAGTCTTTATTTGCAGTTTACTGTTATTTTCTCTCTGCTTATTTCGGTTTCGGTTTATTTAGTTTTTTTTTTTAACCGGATCTATACCTTTCATTTCGGCAGTATGCTCTTTGGCCCTGCGACTCTGTGCGATCTGGCAAATCAGAAACAGAAAGGAAGGATTTTTTTCTCATGCGTATGCTCTTTTCCCTGCACCTTAGTGTGATCTCGGAAAATCAGAAACATTGAGAAAAATATTTAGTTTTTCGGCTAAAGCTAATTTTTTTTTATATATTTAGTTTTTTGGGTAAAGCTAACTTCGAGCCATAAGGTTCATTTTTCTTTGCATGTCCGTGTTGGGTTTTGTGTTTTGTAGGGAAAAGAGGTTTCTCAAGGCAAGCACGCAAACCAAAGCCCCCCCCTCTCTCTCTCTCTCTCTCCCCCCTCTCTCTCTCTCTCTCTCTCAAATTTTTGTAT
>APFE031538149.1:0-130339 GCA_000404065.3 Pinus taeda | reverse complement strand
TTTATGTAAATGTATTAATCAAAAACAATTATTATTATTATTGAAGTGGATATAAAATACAAAATTCAAACTTAGTCTTCAAATCTTAACAAAATAATTAATGAATGCAAACTTAAAAGATGCACTATTTTGTTGAAATGATATGAGAAAAATGGATGGAGATGATGAATGCAAGTTACTAAATCTATCATTTCAAATGTATTTTATATTTTCTTGATTTTTATATCTTATTTGAGATTAATAAGAAATTTAGTTTATTTAAACCGAATTAATTGAAATTAAAGCACATCATTATTAAGTATTAAACGTTTGAATATTTGTAAAACACGTCCTTCATCTTTAGTGTTTGATGAAAATAAATTCTTAAAACAAGGTTTAATAATATTATTTTTATTTGCTTGGAGGTTCATTTCTTAAAAGGTTTGGATTATTTATTTATTTATATTTAGAATATATAAATATTTTTTTTAATTATAAAATCAAATACATTTAATATGTCTCTCGCTCTCTTCTAATTTAATTGTACTTTTCATTTTAATATATTTATAATATTTTTACTTAGGAATAATGGAGAAGGTTGCTATATTTTTTTCATTACATTTTAGGATTTATTTCTTATTATTTGTGAATATTTTTTATTTCCCTAACTAAATGTATTCTTATAGATTTGTATGGTTTGTTTTTTATCATTAATGTGAGATAGATATGTGGCAGCCTTAGGGGCTCCTTACTTGATGTCCGCAAAGTTACATTCCATTACTTGATGTCCGCAAAGTTACATTCCATTGGTTTTATCTTACTAATTTTGAGTTGGAATTAGAGTGTTAGGGTTGAGTTGACCCCTTTGTGGCTGAGACTGGTGGGGTGAGACCTTGTGGATGACAGTAACGCGTTGAGCCTTTGTAGCTAAGAGAAACTCATGAGCGTGGAGCCTCCTATGCTAGTGAGTGAAAGTGTGATATTTGTTGGCAAAGTCAAGATCTGCCATATTAATATGTGGAGAAGCGTGATTAGGTTGGAAGGTTGCATTGTTCGTTTGAGGATCAACTCATTGCCTTGCACAGAGTGGATCATAGTTGATCTTCATGTGGACCAGTGGAGACAAGCCAAGTTGGGATTTGTTAGGAAGAGAAAGGTTAGAGCTGATCTGCACACCCTCATTCAATTGTAGAATGCACAAATTTGGTAGATTGCACAACTTTTATTAAGAAAAAGTGAGGAAATTTGTGCAGCTTTTATTAAGGAGAAGTGTGCAGATCCCATGGTTTTGCACATTTTGTTTGTGGTAAGAGCGCACAGATCCATCTTTTGTGGAATTTATAAATTGGTTAAGCTTCATTTGTTTTTTGTTTGAAGTTGTTGAACGTTTCTCTAGATTTAATTTGAGCAGAGCGTGGAACCCTAGCATGGCCATTATTGGAGTTGTGGATCTCTCAATTAGGGAATCATGGAGCTACTAGAGGTGCTTGTGCAATGTGGATCAAGAATTTGTGCGCTGTTGAGATTGATATTTGTTGGAAAAATGAGTAATCCACTTACATAGACATACCTGAATGAGGCCAATAAATTGGATGGAACCAACTATGTTAACTAGAAATTTAATCTACAAACACTGCTGGAATACTGTGTCATTTAGACAATCACAAAGGGTGAAAAAGAAAAACGTGTTCCAAGCAAGATAGTTGCATTAATTCAAGACTAGAAGAAGTGAGTGAACAAAGACAAGGTATTATTAAGGATGTCTCTTAAATATAATATACTCCCTCACATTTATGAGTGTAAAATTCTAGTGAAACTTGGACTACATTTAAGGATCTCTATGAGACTAAGAATACAAATATAGTTCTCTTCATAAAAGGTAGGCTCTTGTATATTAAAATGGAAGAAAATGAATATGTTAGTGGTTTTTCTTCAAGAATCAAAGATTTGAAAGGTAAGATGGGAGACATAGGAGAATAAATACTTAGTATTGATCTTGTGACAATCACTTTAAATGGAATATCAAAGGACTATCAAATGCTTATTAAAATTATTAAAGCAAGGGAGAAATCTCTTACTTTTGAGGAATTGACAGGTATCCTAACATGGGAAGAAGAGAGGTGCATGGATTTTAAAGCCTCAAAATCTAGATTTAACACTGTTAGCGAAAAAGAATTTCTTCAAACGGAACAAGGAGAAGGTTTATCCAAGAAAATGCCATTTTCAAAACCAAATCAATATATGTCATCTGTTAGAAATGATTCTGAAATAAAATGTTTCTATTTTGGTTGAATTGGGCATCTTGCGAGAGACTTCTATAAGAAAAAAATTTATAAATCTAGGCATAATAGGCACATAAGACATTCGAAACATTTTGTAGGAGAAGACTTGAGCTCTGATCTTAAAATTCTTAAGTTTTTCTATGGCTAATGTTGCACTTTCTGCTGAAACGGATGATTTTAAAGCTTGGTTTGTGGACTCTGGAGCTTTGAATCACATGACATGCAATAAGGACTGATATGAAAACTTCGAGGAAATAAGAAACGGTGCAAACATCTACCTCAGAGATGATCGTACACATCCAGTCATGGGATATGGAGACATTCTAGTGAGATTACCAAATGGCAGTGTCAAGTGTATTCATAATGTTGTGTATGTACCCGAGAACAAGAAAAATATGATCTCTATGTCCACAATCACAGATCAAAATATGAAGGTTGATTCTTTAAAACACACGTCATAGTAAAGGACTTGTTGGATTACTGTAAACCAGTTGCTTCAGTAGTTAGGGTTGTAGGCTTGTACAAGCTTTATTTCACCAGCAAAAATCATCAAGCACTGAATTCTATAGCAATTTCAAGAGAGATTATTTGGCATTAGAGGTATGGTCATATCAATTATCATGATTTTTTATTCTTACAGAAGCAAAGTATGGTTCTAGGTCTCCCTATATTAAAGAATGATTACGTTGCTTGTGAAGGTTTTGAATTAGGAAAAAATTGCAGAGATGAATTCCCCTCTAATTTTGATAGGAGAATAAGATGTATTAACACTTATGCATTCTGATTTTTGTGGACCTAAGTAGATTAGATCCCAAGGAGGTGCTTATCATTATCTATTGTTTATTGACGATTACACAAGCCACACTTCGGTGTAATTTTTTAGGAAAAAGAGTGATGTCTTTGATTATTTCAAAGAATTCAAAAACATGGCAAAGAAGTAAACAAGGAAGTTCATAAAGATCATTCGTTCAGATCAAGGGGTAGAATACAAGTTGAGGAACTTCATCCAGTACTCCAAGTATCATGGAATAGTGCAACAATTTATAGTTTCCTACACTCCACAGGAGAACAATGTTGCAGAAAGGAAAAATAGGACATTGGTGGAGTGTGCACAAAGTATGATCATAGGTAATAACATCCCAAATTATGTTTGGGAAGAGGCCATTAGTGTTGTTGTTTATTTAAAGAACATAATTCCAACAAGGTACCTTGATCTCAAAACCTCATTCAAAGACTTGTATGGTTTTAAACCAACAATTCATCATTTGAGGGTATTTAAGTGTAAGACCTTTGCACATATTATGAAGGAGAACATAAACAAACTTGATGCTAAAGGTATCAAATGCATTTTTGTAAGATATTTTTCAGAATTTAAGGCATATAAAATGTTTGATCCATCTAGTCACAAAGTATTTGTGAGTAGAGATGTAATTTTCCATGAACAAGAAGATGAAGGAAACAAAGACAATAGCTATAAAAGGTGGAACATACTTCCTGAAGTTGAAGGCAATAAAGTAGGCACATAAAACAGTGAGGAAAAAAAATCTTGAGGAGGAATTGAGTCATATGGACGTCACCAATAGTTAGATCCCACCCAAAGGTGGAGAAGTAACTTCAGAGAACATACGTGAAGATAGTGAAGTGTGAAGGAGATCCACTCGAAAGATTAGCTTACCTGAAATGTATAAGGACTATTTCCTTATGAGCAGTGTTTTGAATGTCAGAACCCATGTGTTTTAATGAAGCTAATGAACATGAAGTGTGGAGAAACATAATGGAGGCATAATACAATTCTATAATTAAAAACAAAATGTAGGAATTGAGTGAATTGACTAAAGGAAAGGAGCCCATAGGAATGAAATGGTTATATAAACCCAAGTTTAAAGAAAATGGGAATATAGATAAATATAAATCTAGATTGATGGAATAAGAGTACTCACAAAAAGAGGGTATTGATTTTGTAGAAACATTTTCACTTGTAGCTAAACTAAATACTATTAGACTGTTAATTGCATTAGCTACAAAGTATCATTGGATATTTCACCAATTAGTTGTAAAATATAATTTTCTAAATGGTCATTTAATGGGGGAAGTGTATTAGACATAACATGAAGGGTTTGTGGAAAAGGGGTAGGAACATTTAGTTTTCAATTTAAAGAAAGCTTTGTATGGGCTGAAGAAGCCACCTAGGTTGTGGTATGAGAAGATAGATTCCTTCTTTCTTCGGAAGGGTTTTATGAGAAGTCAAAGTGATATGAATCTATATACCAAATTTGATAAAAATGGCCATGTAGTATTCATTTATTTATATGTCTATGATCTCATTATTACAAGAAATTTAGTCAAACTAAATCATGTAATTAAGGAGAAAATGTCACAAGTATTTGAGATGAAAGATCTGTGTAAGTTACATTACTATTTAGGTCTTGAAGTGTGGAGAGATGTTGGTCATACTTTTGTCTCTCACAGTAAGTATGTCAAAGAATTTCTTAAGAAGTTTAATATGGATTAGTACATAGAAACTTTTGTTCCAATGCAACAAAATGTGAAACTTCATTTTGGTGATGGCTCAAAGGAGGTTGATGCTAAATTTTATAGGAAGCTAGTTGGAAACTTGAATTATCTTATCTAAACCATACATGACATAACATACTTTGGTAGTGTGTTAAGTCAGTTTTTGGCTAGACATATAGAAAGTCGTTGTAGAGCACTAAAATAGGTACTTAGGTGTCTTAATGGAACAATTGTTTTTGGTCTTAAGTATACTGATTCATTTGATGTTGAGCTGACAATTTACTCAGATTCAGATTGGACGGATAATCTAGAGGATAGAAGATCTACTACAAGTTATGCTTTTAGCATTGGATTCAGGATTGTTTCATGGATCAACAAGAAGCAACCTATTGTATCTTTGTCATCTATTGAGGCAGAGTATAAAGTTTTATTTGAAACAACTTGTGAAGTTCTTTGGTTGAGGATAGTTCTTCATGATGTTAGAGAAGAATAGAATAAAGCCACAACTATCAAATGTGACAACGAGATCTCGGTCAAGTTGGAAAATAATCTAATGTATCATGCAAGAACAAAGCATGTTGATGCCCAATTTCATTTTGTTAGAGACAAGGTACAGTGCAAGGATATTTTTCTTGAATGTTGTAATACTTGCACCAATGTTGTTGATGTTTTCACAAAGTCCCTTGGGAAGTTGAAATCTGAATTGTTATGGTAGATATTAGGTGTGGAGATTAATCCTTTATCCACTAAGAGGGGGAGAAAAAAAAATTGTATTGTTCGTTTTTTATCATTAATGTGAGACAACGTTGTGGCAGCCTTAAGGGCTCCTCCCCTAAAGTCTCTGGAGTTACATTCTATTGGTTTTGTCTTCCTAATTTTGAGTTTTTAACATATCTCTTTCCAAATTAACTTAATTGGAAAAACAAACCAAAAAATAAAAGTGGGCATGGGAGCCTTATGGACCCATATTCAAAGGTTACCATATGAGTCTTCCATGAACTGTGGAATACACAAGCATAGGGAAATTTAAGTACTTCTATCAAAGGCCACCTTATGTGTAAATGGCAGCCCTGCCAGACCTATCTAGAATGCACATATTGAGAAAGATTCTCTGTAGAGGATCTTGAATAGGGAAATTTAAGTACTTCAATCAAAGGCCATCTTATGTGTAAATGGCAGCCCTGCAAGACCTATCTAGAATGCACATATTGAGAAAGATTCTCTATAGAGGATCTTGAATATTTATATAGCTCGCTATAGAAAACTTTCCATTTTGGGTGATATTTATAGATATGTGTAAAACTCACTCATGACCAAAATTACTTCAAAAAAATGTTTTGGATTATACTGTGTAAACGAACGAAGAGGAAACCTCGATGCTATTTTAGTTATAAATATTAATTATAAGATTCTGTATATGTAGATGATCAATATGCAGTGGGCGCTAATACGATATACAATCAAAATAGTCGTCCCAGTCAATGAGATCTACAATATGCAGAGGCCGCAAAGAAAATGCACAATCAAAATAGTAGTCCCCGTCAATGAGATTATGAATTGATTTCTTTGGCATTCCGCTACGTCATTGTTGTTGTACATTAGGAGGGTATCATTCACCTCCCAACCTCTGAAATTTGATAGCCATGATTAGGCATATAATCATTCAAAAAAAATTGCAGCAAAGGGCACTTCCAACGTCACTGCACCTCAAAATTGAACTTGCAAAACCAACCTGCCAATTGAAATACAATTTCATTGAACCTGCAAATGAAAAGTTGCAACTCGAAATTCATGTTGTACACTATAATCTAATATGAAGCTGGTTAATTTGAAACCAAAATAATTGGTTCTCAACCAAGCCTTCAAATTTGAAAATGGCCTTGGACAACGAAGCTAAGGAACGTCAACAATCGAGCCCTCTAAGCACTATGGTTGTCTATGAAAATGAAATCAAAACATAGGGCACAGCCATATGGGTGTTGCATATCTAACCTAGGCAAACTAAAATGCCCTCTTTGCATGCACATAGTAAATGAACCAACCCCGCACCTCGATTGCTGAGAGTAGCTGGAGCATCCCGACACCTCATCATTCAAGTATTTGGTGATATTTTTTAAATTGTAAACTGCCAAACTTTCAATATTATGGTATTAGGTTAATGAGAGGACTAAATCCCGAGCACTCATCTAATTTTCTTTTAAAACGCGTATCGATTGAGACTTTATCTTTCCCAACCGGGAATTGTACATGGTGATGCGCTTTGCCAAGTAGTTTCTCAGAAAAGTTCGCAAAGATCACCTGGAATCTCAATCTCGGATAAAAGATAATGCGATGGACTTGATTAGATTAATTGATTAGATTAATTTCCAAATATTGTAATAGAGATTTTATGTTATTTCTCTATTAAAATGTCACTTTTGGATGCGAGTTGCCTTGTACAAGAATATTCTTTAATTATGTTTTGTAGTTTATAAAGTGCTTTAACTTTTGGATTTAGAGTTGAACAGATATTGGTTTATGATTATAGATCCATTTTAAGAACACGTTTAATCTGAGCAGTGATCAAATATTTTCATCTACAAATTTATTTAATTTATTAAATAGCAGGGTTATTTTTTATTCTTTAAATTGAGTTTTTAAATTCTCCAGACTATATATAGTAACAATAAAAACTTAATTATTTCATAGGTATATACTTTTTTAATTTATTATAATATATAATATATATATATATATTAATATATATATAATTGACATTTTAATATTTAACCTAACATCTTATATAGAGACATTTATAATACAAATTAAAAGTGGTTTTTTATAAATAATATATTTTTATGTATATGTAAATATTAATTTATATTAAAATATTTTATTGATAATAACATTGAATTTTTTATATATAACATAAAATATTTTGTTTAACAATTTTCTTTATTGTGGATGACATTATTTTTTATTTTAGAATATAATTTTTATTATATTTTAAAAGGCATTTCTCAAATCAAAAAAAAACATACTAACACACCCCTCGTACTACTTTGTAAAATCAACCTTCTCCACTCAATAATGCAAAACTAAACATTACAATATGAAAAAATAACTAAAAATTTAAAGATACTATTTATTTGTAAAATTACAAAATAAATTTTCCCCACCCCATCGATTAATGGCATTATTCATAATGATTAACGAAAAAAATGTTATATCCTATTAATGGCATTATCATAATGACTAAGAAAAAGATGTATAAAAATTTAAATTTTATAATGAAAATATTTAAATTTATTTAATTATTAAAAAATTGAGAAAATAATAATTATTTGTCAAAAAAATAATATTTATTTAAGTTTATGGGATAAATATGCGAAAAAATTGCATAATTTACAATTAAAAAAGCGTACAAAATATTTTTTCATTTCACATATACATTTAACATAAAAATTAATACCTTTCCCAAGTATTTTCAAATTTATTTAATATTAAAAAGAATATCACCTAATAAAAAAATTATGGTCTCATACACTTTTAATTATTATTAACAATAATCAGTACTCATTTCGGATCAACTTAACTCTTTCTTAATTTCTAATTACAAAAATTAGCTCAAAATGAATAAGATGATAGTGTTACTGGACGAATATTAGTTTTCTCGTGTGGACGAATATTAGTTTTCTCGTGTGGGAATATGTGTTCTTCTATTTTCTAGCTGGAGGATTGGGATGAGATAATCATATTGAAACTCAAAATGAACAAAATGAATAAGATTATAGTATTTTTGAGCCATGAATATTAATTTCCCAGGAATATGGGTTTTTTTATTTTCCAGCTGGAGGATTGGGATGACATAAATCTTTTTTTAAGTCATTTCATCATACTTGTTTCAATATTTTTTTGTTATTTTAAAAATATTAATATTTGTAAAATAATGGTTGGATTAAAAAAAAAAATTGAATTTAAGTGTTATAAATTATTTTTATACATTTTAGGGTTAGTCCAATTGAGAAGCACTTTGAAAATAAAGTATTATGTATCAAGACATTTGAGGTTCAAATCCTTTCAATTTACTTTTATCTATGGAAGGGGAATACATAGGCACCTAGGGGTTATAGTGGTAGTCCTTTGTTGCACGAGCATGAAACTAACCTAGTTACTTATTCCTCTAGTCACCTAAAAAAATATAAGTTTAATATAAATCATACTAAGATGAATTATTATATAAACCATATTGTTGAAGGAGTGGCATCATGTAATTTGATGTGGATTTTGAATTGTAATAGTCTTGTAGAAACCTACTACCTTCTATGAGGATTTAATCCTTCCTCCTTCCTAAGGCCACACAAAATTCCCATAATTAAAGACTCAAAAATAATATATTTTATGTGTGTTTTGGATCCTTCAATCTATAACAAATTTTTTTCTCCCTATTTAGTAGAGTTTGAAGGGGTCTTCATTCTATCTCTATGGTGGTTTAATTTCATGTTCCCTATTGTCTCAACACCTTGGTAAACCAATTTGAAATTGTTGCAATCAAATATCATAAGGGAAATATCGTTATTAACTTATGAACCTTCTCCTATCCTATCCCTGAATTTAATCATCACAACTCATGGGAATTCAATGGTCGAGTAAGTGGCATCCTCAATTTTTGAATGTGTAAATGTGGAGACATGATCTAGAGGTTTGATTTTTGTGGCTACACTAACTAATAGATTTGGAATGATGCCCCCTTTATTAGGATAATATAATCTCATTCTCATGGAATCATAACTCATTCAGGACTGTGATTGGTGGTTTGTCTCATAATGAGGATAATTCATCAATTGCAATTTACTATCCTCTCTAAGGAGTTTTTTAGTATCTAGTCATGTAGCTCCTATTCTCCTATGATTTCCTCCTAGTGATAGTCAAATTGTTCCCTGCTCCCAAGTCATCCTTTATATTGGCCCTTTATGCCTCCCTATTTTTATGGATGTCGACATAAGAGGAAATTCACACATTGCAAGAACTATATGACCTATTTTAACATACTTCGGTGTGGGTGGATTGTTTGGAAACCCAGGTAAAATCTATCATGGACACTCTAATTCATTAGTAGTATGACCATTCCAAGTTTGAGCCTGAAATCAAGTTCCTCATTTTCAATTGGAAATTATTCCACATAGTGGTCAACAAGGCCCTCTATCCACTTCTAATTCCATGAATTTGGTAGAGAAATCCCCCAAGTTATCATATGGAAACTTCTCAATTAGCTTAGTGGCTTAATAGTCCTCCCTCTTGGCTGGTGGTGTCATCTCCACCAGTTACTTATGTTAAATTTTAGACTGCTCTATGATTTTTCAATTAGTTTAGCCCAATTCAATTCTTCAATTAACAATATTTCATCAATAACTAATATTTCCAATCACCAACAGTAATTGAAGATAGAACAATAAATGCAATGTTAAAGGAGACAACCAACACATCAACAAGAGACACAAGACTTGGTCAAAGACCAGGGAAAAACCCATGATGAGGAAAACACTTTGAAATTATTCTCCTATTATATTTCCATAAAATGTTCAACAGATTGTACAATGAGCCCAATAAAAAATCATCCAGCAAAATTAACCCAACAACATTCAAAAACATGTTTCTAGTATCAATCCATATCAAAGTCAACTTGTCCTCCCTTGATCAACTACAAATAATTGTGGTTAAATATAAAAATCAAACCCTAGAGCTTAACCGCATGGAGGAAGAAGTATGCGTGCAGTTGAGACCTTCCAACCATATGAACGAGCCTGTCATCCTATAATTAAAGCCAAAAATTACCTATGTGGAGCCCGCAATTGGAAATCAAAACCCTAAAAAGCTTGTGAGTTATAGAACCTATAATCGTGTACTTATACGAGGAAAAGTTCTTGACCTAGCCTTAGACATGTGCAAAGCAATAAATGAAGAAGAGAAGAAGAAGATGCTTGGTGATGTCCAAATGAGTTTGAGGTCACTTATACTTATAGGCTTCCAAGGGTGTCCATTTTCCTCTAAGGGCCGACCTGACATTGTGCGCTTCAATCAAAAATTACACTTTCCTTTGTCCAAATTGAGCACCTCAATAGTCGAAATAAGTCCTCTCAAAAAGAGGAATCTAGTCCCATTGTTGGAATTTTTCATTGAGATTCCAAATTAACACTTGCTCTCATATAGGGAGAAACTAAAACTACATTATGTAATAATCATGTGTATCAATTCATCATATCATGTCCCATCTCTACTCAACTCTATTTTTTGAAGCATTCTTAAATATAAATAAGAAGAATCATTAGGAAGATAAAGCTACCACCCTCTTGGACAATGAGGAGGTTCTTATTGGACACTCTCACCTCATGCCATCGCATCGAGATATAGGTGAGATACAACTTACCAAGAAAGGATCACATACATCCCATAATGATGTAAATGGGTGAGATACAACTTGCTATAAGAGGTAATGATCACATCCATCCTATTGCCTATTGATCTTCCAAACAATGACCCTCAAGAGTCATGTGGTAGAAAACTTGCATCTAGGTGAGATAGTTGGGTTACCAAAGGCAAAGATCACACTCCCCCAAGCACTCTCTCAATCTTTTGCCCAAACAAGGAGTGGTAATTCTAAAAAGCCTAGCTTGTGGGTATGATGCCATCTAGGGTATACTCTACATAGATCAAGATAGGGGGAGATACCCAACTTTTAAAAATAGGAAAGGATCACACACACCCTATGGGTGACAATATGGGCAATACCCGACCTATTACAAGAGTAGAAATCATGCACACCTATTGTTGAGAGTTCCTCAACCCCAAGAGCCATCATTGCTCCATTCCCTCCTTGGGTATCTCAACCAGTAGGAAAGAGTTAGCTTAGTTTCCTTGAACAACAATAACCCTTATCATGATGGGTCACATCTATTAGTCTTGTTGGGTGTGGCGCATGATTATTTTCTTTATTCATAGGTATCATCCCATTAGACCCTAGTCCGTAATGTGGTGGCAATGTTGCCCATAATATTTTCACTGCAAGGGGGGCCAGGGGGGCAACAACAATCTTTAGAAGCCCCCCGAGCGGGGGATCATGGGTAGTGCCCTTGAAGCTAAAAATAGATGTAAAATTGCCTTGTAAAATGTTGTAATTTCGTTGTCAATATGGGTTGTTCATTAAGCAGAGATCTGACAATAGAATTTATGTTTAATTTAGGGTTTTTTGCCTTGGAAGGAAACCACTCGCTATATATGAGGGAATTCTATTGCGTCTATGTAGATATGCATTCTAAGTGAGAAAGAGAGAGGAGATTGTGTGAGAGTGATGAGGGAATTACATCGGATTTGTTGTAGTTTGTATCTCTTTAGTTTGCTGGATAATATAAAAGGAAGGACAAGTTCTTTCTCTGTGGACGTAGCCCAAATTGGGTGGACCATGTATATTTGTGTCTCTCTTATTTTATGTATTTTTGTGTTTATATTTCTGGAATATATTTTAGGTGTTTGATTGCTCTGTAACATATAATTTTGTAACAAGTACAAGCCAGACTCTAAAGACAAAGAACTTCCCTGTCAGCAAAGCCTTCGTAAGAATATCTAAGTTTTTCTGTTCTGTCGATATGTGATAGAGACTAACGACTCCTCTCTACCCAAGGTATCAAATGTAATGATATTGAATCTCTATGTGCTTGGACTTGTCATGAAATACATGATCCTCTACTAGCTTGATTTCACTCTTGTTGTCATGATATATCACTATAGTTTCTAGGACTTGCTCAAATAGTTCTCCAAAGTGTTTTGTCAAGTAGACTGCTTTTCAGCTAGCCATGCTAACAAAAATGTACTCTATGTCGATGGCACTCAATGCTATGGAATTCTCCTTCCTACTCATCCAAAATATCATGGCATATCCAAGAATAAAACAACAACCAGACGTACTCTTCTTGTCAAAAATGTTTGTTGTGCAATCAACATTGGTATATCCATGACGTTGGACATATTTGGAAAAATATCTCACACCAAGGGTGATTGTCCCATGCAAATATCTCAAAATGTGTTTGGTAGCAATCCAATGTGCATGGAGAGGCTCGGTCATGAACTGACTCAACGTTTTCACTACATAGCATATGTCGTGATGAGTGTTCTCTAAGAACATTAGAGCCCCAATAAACTATATATACTCATATGGATTCACAAAATTAGGTCATGAAACTTCTCCACATAACTTCTTGAAATTAATTTCCATTGGTGTAGGGAGGGACTTACATTCTGTCAATCCAAATCTCTCTAACAACTTCATGAAATTTTTTCCTTGTGAAGGGAAAATCTCATTGGTCCATTGCCATACCTCAAGGCCTAGAAATTAATGCATGAGTCCAAGGTCCTTTATCTCAAATTTAGAGGATAAATACCTCTTAAACTCAATCATCAGGGGCTCACTACCTGTCAAGAATATATCATCAACATAAAAAACCAAAATCAATGACATACCTTAGACTACCTTGAAGTAAAGACTAGGATCAACATTGCTTCTTGTGCATCCTAGTTTCACCAAATAACTATCTATGTGGGCATACCATGCTTTGGTAGCTTACTTCAAACTATATAATGCCTCATTAACCTTACAAACATGATTATTTCTATCCCCTACGTATATCATTGTGGCTTCTCAACATAAACTTATTCTTATAAGATTTCATAAAGGAATGTTTCCTTCACATCCATCTGATGAAGGGTCCATCCTTGACTAGCGTGAATAGAAACTATCGAATGAATGGTTATATATCAATCCAAAATTGAAAATATATCATCATAATCTTCTCCCTCTTTCTGGAAGAATCCTCGGGCCACAAACCTTGCTTCATATTTCTCAATGCTACCATCAACTCCATGTTTGATCTTGAATAGCCACTTTGAAGTCACCATAGGTTTACATTTCAGTGTTGAAACAAAATCCCATACATAATTTTTCATTATTGATTCATATTCTTCATCCATTTTATCATTCCAAACTTGTTCTTTCATTGTTTTTCAAAGGTGTGAGGTTCCACTTGAATCATAATGATCATAGTTCCAACATATCCCTGGCATCTGCATGGCTTCTTGGTTTCTCTAAATCATCTTCAAATGGGAACTCATCTCTCATCATCCTATAATGTGTCATGAAGATAGAGTGTCATATTCCTGGTAGGACAATCACATGGAGAAGGATCTAACGGCTCCATCGACTCCATGGTATAATCAACAATGTCTGTCTCAGATTCAAGCACAGAAGGACCATATAGAATATCGATATCAAAATTCTTCTGCTTATGAGGAGGTTGCAGAATGTCCCTTTCTTTCTCAAGTGAAATATATTCATCGAAAGTTACATCACTGCCGATTTGAACTTTCCTTTGACTAGGAATATATATTCTAAGTACTTTAAAAAATTTACAATATCCAACGAGTGTACCTTTTCTTCCCATGGCTTCTAGTTCTTTTATTTTTTCCTTCAGCAAATGGAAATATGTTAGGTAACCTAAGATATATATATGGCCAACATCGGGCTTCATACATGTGAACACTTCATCTGGGGTCTTGTTTTCCAATGCTTGATGAAGCACCCTTTTTTGAACATATATAACAACATTCATTTCTTCCGCGGAAAGAAACTTTGCCAACTTTTGATCATGGATCATGGAATAAGAAACTTCTACAATAGACCTGCTCTTTCTTTCAGCAACTCCATTTTGTTGGGAGTATAGGGAGCAATCGTCTCTTTGTTGATACCTTCCTTCTTGCAATAATCAATCCTATCATTTTCAAACTTGAATATCTTGATTTTCTTCCCTATTTTCTTTTTGATCAAGGCCTTGAACTCCTTGAAAATTTTGAATTCTTCATCCTTATGCATTATATTATATATCCACATCTTTCTTGAGAAGTCATCAATGAAGGCGATGTAGTATATATTGCCACCAATAGAATGTACTGGCACTAGAAAACATATGTAAGAATGAATGAGATGGAGGATGTCACTTGTCTTGTTATCATTAGAGGGGAAAGGTACCCTTGTCTTCTTTCAATTTGCACAACCTAGACATAATCCAACATGTTGAGCTTGAACATCAGGAATTCCAGAGACCAATTCTTCAATTTTGGAAGAGCATCATAATTTAGATGGGTCAATCTTAAATGCCATAGATTTCTTAGATGACTAGTCTCATGGACCAATGCTAGAAGAGGTCTACCAGTGACTCTGTAGAGTCCTTTAAATATCGATCCCAATGTCAATGATTTTGTCATAGGTGATCCAACAGGAAAAGTGAGAACCTTTCCCTTGATGAAGGGAATCCTCATCCCTTTTTCTTCCAAAGTAGATATTGATACCAAATTCTTCTTCAATTCCGAAACATACATCACATCATGGAGCAAAACAAATTTCCCATAATCGAAATGAAACTTGGCAGACCCAGAACCTTTCATGGGATGAGTTCATTTGTCTCGAAGAATAATTTTTAAATTTGACTCCCTCTCTAATAAGTTAGAGAGAAATTCCTTATATTGAAAGAAATGATCAGTGGCCCCACTCTCGACCAACCAACTATCCCACCAATGTAAAGGTGGGGAATTAGTGAGTGAAAAAACCAGAATATATTTGTATACCTAGAGTATCTTGACTTCTTTTTAGGACAATGCTCTTCTTTATGATCTCTTGGAGAATCTCTTCTTCTTTCATCTCTTCTATTTTGATCATTCCTCTGGTCATCTCTTCTCCTTCAATCATCAAAGCTATTGATGTTTCTTCTAGTGTTCTAGTGTAAAGTATTGTTCTTCTCTAGGTAATATCAAGCATAGTGGCATTTCTTATGACAATTGTGGCATTCAATGTGCAACAATTCCTTGACTCTTCCAATCATTCTATTTGAATTTCGAGAAGGAGGCTTTCTTGAACTTGATGAACCTCCTTTTCCTTTATTATTCTTGTCATGGGTGATGAATGTAGTGGGTTCTCCTTCTTTATGCTTTTGTATCTTGCCCCTTAATATCATCCGCGATTCTTCTTGAGTGAGATTTTGAACAATATCATCAAATGATGGAACACCGTTTTTATTGGTTATAATGGTCATGAATTTTTCCTAAATAGGAGGGATACCTGTAAGAGTGAAAACCACCAATTCCCTATGAGGAACAATTTCTCCAACTATTTGCAATTGATCTCTAAGATGAAATATCCTCATAATGTAGGATTGTAGAGACTCTCCTTTTTTTGTCTTCGTATATTTGAGTTGATCTCTCAAGGATATCATTTCATTCACATTTTTGACTTCATACATGTCAACTATCTTATCATACATGTCCTTAGACTTCCTCAAATTTCCAAGATATGCAAGTCAATTTCTTCTAAACCATTAGCTATAATTTGATTTTCTTTTAACTCATCTTTATTGTACTTGTTTTTGGCAGCAACAGAATCATTCTAAGGAGGCTCAGGTACTTTTTATTGAATGTATTCCAAAACATAATTGTTATTGTTTATGATCTCTAACATGATCTTCCATGAGGTAGAGTTAGATGGGTCACCAAACTTCTCATGTTCCTTAAAGAAAGAGGAAGACATATTGACTTTATTAGGTAGGCTCCTTCAACTTTCCAAAGATGATTAATTCAATTCTTGTCTCTTATTAGGCTTGTCCTTTACCTTAGCTTTCATACCATATTAAATTCCAGACTGCTCTATGTTGTTTCAATTAGTTTAGTCCAATTCAGTTCTTAAATTAATAATATTTATTAGTAATTAATAATTCTAATCATCAGCAATAATTGAATATATAATAGTAAATTCAATGATAAAGGAGACAATAAACACATCAACATGAGACACCAGATTTAGTCAAAGACTAGGGAAAAATCGACGACAACAAAAACCCTTTGAAATTCTTCTTCTACTAGATTGTCATAAAATGCTTAGTAGAGAGTGTAATGAGCCCAATACCTGTATAGAAAAAATAGCCCAAAAATATGGAAAAAATTATGTTCCTAGCATCAATCCAGATCAAAGTCAACTTGTCTTGCCTTCAGTCAACTATGATAAATTGTGGTCAAACGTCAAAATCCAACCCTAGAGCTCAACCACACAGAGGAAGAAGTATGCTTGTTGTTGAAACCTTCCAACCACATGGACAAGCCTGAAAGCCTTCGGTTGCAGCCAAAAATTTCATGTGTATAGCGTGCGGTTGGAAACCAAAACCCTAAAACATGTGCGGGATTCAGACCCTATAACCTTGGACCTGTACAAAGCAAATTTCTCGACCTAGACACACACTTGCGCAAATCATCAATGAAGAAGAGACGAAGAAGATGCTTGGTAATGTCCAAATGAGCTTGATGTCACTTGTATTTATAGGCTTCCAACGGTTTCCAATTTCTTCTTAGGGCCAACCTCACATTGTGGGCTTCAATCCAAAATAACGCTTTCCTTTGTCCAAATTGAGCAATTAAATAGTCAAAATTAGTCCTCTCAAAAAGAGGAATCTAATACCATGTTAAGAATTTATCATTGAGTAGCCAAATTAAAAAATTCTTTATTTTTCAAAATATTTTGTTTCCTATAAAGTTTCTATATAATTTAATACTCCAAATTTATGTAATTCTCTATTTTCTCTTTTAAAACATAACTAAAATGTTATACTAGAATCTAGATCATATCACTACATATTTTTTTACACAAAAATGTGTTTGGATACAAATTTTGATTAATTAAATTTCCCAACTTAATTAAATGACAAAAGATAAAAATTAACTCAAAACATTGAACAAAGAATAACCAGTAGACTTTACACCATAATCCGGTGCCTACCATCAATTGTTAACTTCCACGTGTAAAGGAAACGCCGAGTAGATTTAATAAAACTAATAAAAAAGAATTGAATAATATAAAGATTTAAAAAAAAAAACATTAATATTTAGCTTCTCATGATTTATTTTTTCATATAATTTGCCATTGCTATATAGGCATATCAAATAGGGATCTTATGCTTTACCATGTTTTATTTTTTTATTTTAATAAATATTATGTGTTGAGGTCGCAAAAGCTAATCAATAAATATTATACATAAATAATTAACTGCTAAGTAAGTTATGTTAATTAATATTAGTATCATTCCCTCAACGATTAAATGCAAATACTTCCTCATTTCCTCTCCTTTTAGGAAGGATGTTAGATAATATCTTATTACATGGGCTCAAAATGATCGTTCACCAAAATGAAGAAGTTTATGAAATCCTTTAAATAATATTATGTGTAAATAATTAACTGCTAACTATGTTATATTAATTACTATTAGGTATCATTTCCTCAAGGCTTAAGTGCAAATATTTGCTCCTTTCGTCTTCTTTTAGGAAGAATGTTAGATAATATCTTATTACATTGGCTCAAAATGACCGTTCACCAAAATCAACAAGTTTATGAAATCCTTTAATTAATATTATGCGTTGAGGTCGCAAAAGCTAATCAATGAGGGAGTGGATCCCATTTACCCCGGAACCGTAAGGGACAAAGATTTTGTTCTCTACATTAAAAAGCACAAATATGTCTTCTTGCATAAAACATCTGCTTCTTCTTAAGTAAAGAGAGGTTTCTATTAAGTGTACAAATGAAATAAAAAATTGTCAAATCATCTTACATACTAAGAATTTAACTTTGAATGGGGACTTGAACTAGGGAAAGGGAAGAAATATATTCCTTAAAAAAAAATTGTAGTCATGTTCACTTCTTTTCATCTTACATACTAAGAATTTAACTTTGAATGGGGACTTGAACTAGGGAAAGGGAAAAACATATATTCGTTAAAAAAAAAGTTGCACTCATGTTCACTTCTTTCTAATTGTTAGTTGAACTAATTTTTATTGAACTATTTAATGGAGTGCTCTCTTCTAATAAAAAAAATTGTCAAGTCATCTTACATACTATTGAACCACCGAAATGTAAAAATATATTCTTCAAAATAATTTAGACTCATGTTCACTTCTTTCTAATTCGGACTTGAACTAATTTTTACATTAACTATTTCATGGAGTTTTCTCTCCTACATAACTCAATTTCACTGGAGTTACGAGTGAAGCACTCAGTCTAGTTTTTCTGTGCTTCACTCTAGTTTTTCTTGTGTTTTGAAATCCTCCTAGTACTTTAACTATTTCATGGAGTTCTCTCTCCTATATAATTCGATTTCACTGGAGTTGCGAGTGAAGCACTCACTCTAGTTTTTCTTTTGTGTTTTAAAATCCTCATAAATTTTAGTAACTGATATTGAACAATATATTTTCTGTAAGTTTCATAAATTGATTTTCATTATAATAAAAGATGTTATATGGATAGTTGTTAGTTTTCCACGCTAAAAGCTTTTATTATTTTATATTTTTTAGCTTCATGAATTGATTTCGATTCATAATAAAAACATGTTACATTGATAATTGTTCATTCTCCACGGTTAAAAAAACCCACCCTGCGAAGTTATTACTTCAACTAAGGTATTCAAAATAGAACAATTTCTACCTATTAGAAATAAGACACAAAGTTTTGACTCTCACAGAAACAAAGAGACCCATGCTTGTCCACGGATGCCCTTAAACTTTTAAAAAGAAAGGAAAAAGTATTGAAGGGACCATGGTGTAAACAAGCTTATAAGTGCTATACCATCTTACATAAAACAAAACAGAGGCTTTTACTTTTTCTAAGCAAAAAAGCCCATTGGGATAATTTATATTTCTACTTATGATTACCGTACATTTATTTTAATTTTAGATCTATCCATCCTATGCAAAGGGAGATGAATATTCTTAAATGTTTTTGTAATTTAAAAAATAAATTAAGTTTAAAAATTTTAGATTCTTTAAAATTTAGAATTAAAAATATAAATAATGAATTAAAATAAATAAATATAACATAAATAAAAAAGAAAAAGTCATGTTATATATTTATATCTATACTATATAATTATAATTTAAGTATAATTATATGTTAAACACAATATTTTTTTTAGAAATACATATTATTCAAATTTTTAATTATACAAATTATATATGTAGTTTATTTTAATTGATGGGAATAAATGATTATTATCTTTTCATTTATTAAACTCTTCAAATATCTATTCTTGTAATAATTCAAGTTTGTTTGGAAAATAATTAACATTTAAAACCCTTATTTTTTCAATTATTTATTCTTTGTCTAATAAAACGATTCTACTTAAAATAAATATAGAGAAAGTTTAGTTAAAAATAAATATTAAATACTATTTATGAATACATTTAAAATACAAATCTCAACGTTGTACACTTTTCTCCTCTCTTTTTTATGATTTTTTTTAATAATAAATGTCTTCTTAATGGAAAATTTATTGTTATATTTCCAACATCACAATTGATATCAAATCTTTTATAAAATCGATGACGACTAGCATTTCCTTGCATACGAAAGAGGTAGAAATATCAACCAAGAAAGCAAAGACAGCGAAGACAAAATATAGTACAATATTACTCTATGTGGAAGTGGAGTAGGTCTTTATATTCTTGTGATCCACCGGGACTATTCATTCACGACGACCGTAAGCAAATAACAACGCCCTTTCGCAACCCCATGGGAGAATAAACTTGGTAGCTTGGAACCATCATTCAGGAAGTCTGTCGAGAAGGCGTGCAAGTAATGTGAAAAGTTGGGCCCAAAGTTTGTCGTTTCTGTTCTCTACTTTCCAACGAAACCCTTACAAAATTCCAATTATAGAAAGTCCCACCATACCTTTAAAGATATGCACCTCAGTCACGAAATTAGATCCATGAAATCAACATGGAGGATAGAACATACCATTCTCACAATTCTGCTACCTAATATAACACATGACCGCAAGGTGCAACACATCGTTCTCACAACTCTGGCATCTAACGACGAGTCGGAAATAAATGTTTCCCCACGTTGAAGTCATTCAAAAGGATGACACGACGTTAGATAATGTACCGCCTTTTAAGCAAGATCCGTATATCTGACGTACCGCATCTTAACCAAGATCTCTATTCGTCATATAACGTAAACGTTGGATATATCCATCTAATTTATAGTATTTAAAAATAATTCATATTCAGTAATTTATTATTCATCGTAATATTAATATTTACATATTACTAATCATGATATTAAATATCATATATAGAGTAAAGTAATACAATTAAGTAATAATCACAAGTAAAGAGAATTTTTTTTTAAAATAATAGAAATTTCAGCATAATTTTAGCTAAAATCTTACAGAAATTTTGAAAAATATAGATTACAGTTTTCAAATTTCAAGATTTCTATATTCGCCAAATTTCAGGGAAGAATGTGTTTCAGACCTAATTTATAACCTTAGTAGACAAATCATGCACTAATTATATAACCCTTATCCATTAAAAAAAAAGAAAAGGTAAGTAAACCTGTAAGTCTCCCTATAAACCATAACTTTCATCCCCCTTAGGAAACAATGCGGCTATGTTAGATTCATTGAGTACAACAATATTGCGAACAGGTCGAGTATGTAGAAATTTACAAACATTATAAAGTAAATATAATGATGGAGTGTAAGTAATTTTCCATTTGTTTTCTCTATCTTTTTCCCTCATCAGCTTCAAAATTATCACAATTTACAGGCTTGCATCGTCAAGTGCAGCTGTGAGTCATTTGATTCTTTTGTCAATGAACATGGATTTTATTTAGCAGAAGGATGAATGAAATTGTAAGTCATTTGATTATTTTGTCACCACCCATGGATTTTTAAACCATTTCTCAAAGCAAGAGTGAGGAAGAAATGACTTTTTTAAGTCTTCTTAAAGAAGTATGTGAATGTTAAGTGGTGGGAGGGATTTACAAAAGGAGGAAAGTCCCTGCTGCTAAGCTCACTTTGTCTTACGGTTAGGAATTCTTAGTTTAATGTTCCGCACTTCTATAGAAACGGAATAAATGTCTAAGGAATAAGGCAATGAGTTGCGTTGCTCTTTGTCCACATGGAGGAAAATAGATTTTTTGTCCACATGGAGGAAAATAAAAATCTAGGGAACAAGACAATGGGTTGCGTAGAGCTTTAACCACATGGAGGAAAACAAAAGTCTTAAGGAACAAGACAATGAGTTGCGTAGAGCTTTGTGCACGTGGAGGAAAGTAGGAGTGGGTGTGAAGCCTATTTTGTGCCTTGAACTTCACAATTGCAAGGTATGTAAATCAATGGACGTAACGAACCTTGACAACCAGGAAAATTTGTGCATGAGAATAGTAATGATACAAGAGAGTGTTGTGTATAATTAAAGGCTTCCACAAAACCAATGAAAGGAGATTAAAATTCTCTCTCTTGCACATTAGGAAGATAGGAAGGTATGGTTTGGGTGACACATTTTCTTTTCTCCGTTTGTATTTTGATCATGCGAGCATTCGATAATCAATTAAGAGCTACCCCACGATAAGAAAGAGAAAGATTCGAAAGGAATGTGTCACGCAAAGAGGGGCAGGTCTAGCTAAACCCTTCACGGTTTTTCAAATGCATGGCCTTGGAAGAGTCGTTTAACGAACCCATACCTTCTAGACATCTCTTTGTAAAGTTATATTAATTACATTAAATTTATAGTGGGGTTGTTTTTTAAAATTTAATTTATTGATTTAATTATTATTAATAGATGATAAAGATTTAATTTTTCGACAAAAATATTTTAAATATTTTATACTGATATACCAATTACACATTGAGATTTATTTCCATTAATACATATGTTTTCTTTATTTTTAATTAATTAATTAATTTCTTAAAACATATAAACAATTTTTCATGAAATGAAAGTTTTAAATATTGTAGTATTTTGATAAACCATTGTATTAATTCTTAATTATTATAAAAAATAAATTACACTTTTAAACATTTCTGTAATAAATAAGAGTTAAATCTTTATTAATAAAATATTTTATTTTATGTTCTTTTTAAATTATAATTTGGGTTAATTTATATATTAATTTGTTAATAATTTAATTATAATTTATTTTTTTTTTAATTGTAATTTATTTTAAATTTTATGATTTTTTTGAATTCTAACTCCGCAAAATGTATAATAAAATATGCTCTAAAATTTTTATGAGTTGATATCCATAAACGTTTAACAGCATTTAATTTTAAGCACATTTAATTTACATAGCCGTTTTAATTATAATAATTCTTGATTTTTACGTATAACGAAATGATATATATATTCAACATTGTGTTCATACAATCTCCGTATTATTATCATGCTTATATTATTACCATTCTTATACAATTGGTTTTACGACATGATTTTTCAGATTTAATTATAGTTTGCAAATACTATGGATGAATTTGCTTATAACATCTCCTCGTTCGTCATTGTTGGAATCTTTTAACCATATATCTTGGAAATATTTAAATATCATTTATATACGTAATGCATAATGGTGTTATAATATACACATGTGCGCGCAATGATGATCGGGAATTTTGACAAATTTTACAAACATGTTAACATGGCTAAGAGAAAAAATATTGAAATAAATCTTTATGAAATAAATATTAATTTTTTATGATTTTATTGAGAGTAGAGAGGCTGGTTAAATTATTCTGGCAAGAGCATAGACTTATTTAACCAAACTCTAGACTGGCTAAAAGGGTATGATTTTGGCAAGAACCTAAACTCATTTAACAAAATCCTAAACCCTAGACTCGCTAGAAAGGTAATCTTTAAGCCGCACACCATAACGAAACCTACACCATAACACAGTGTAATTAACAATATTTTGACGAGAGTTTAGCAAAAACCTAAACTCCCTTAAGTAAAAAAAGTAATCCTTGAACTGTACACCCTAACAAAACCTACACCATAACAGAACTTAGACTCATTTAACAAGAACGTAGTCTCGCTAAAAGAATAATCCTTACTCATTTAGCAAGAATCTAGACTCGCTAAAAAGTAATCCTTACTCATTTGGCAAGAGCCTAGACTCATTTAGCAAGAGTCTAGACTCGCTAAAAGAGTAATCCTGAATAATCTTTGAACCTCACACCAAACCAAAACCTACACCATAACAGAGCCTAGACTCCCTAAAAAATTAATTCTTGAGCCGCGAGTTGAAGAGTGGTCTCGCGGGTATCACCCTCCGGAACTGACCGTCAAGCCACACGTCAGTGTATTACGTTATGCTTTTCTTAATCCAACATCATGAGTAGAGTGGAGGATCGTAGAGTTTAAGCGTATGCCGGGTAATTCAGTGAAGCATCCAGACGGTAGAAACCTACCACACAACCGTAGGTGGTTTTCCATCTCCATCACACCGAACGTCCGGCGGAGCTGACAGCGATTTAGCTTTTGGATTCCGGAAACAGCTGCCCATGGCAGAATATATTCTCTCCATATATAGTTCTATTGCGTGTAGACCTAGAACGGAGTTTGCAATCGCTAGCAGTCGAGCTTCGGTGGATTCAGAATTCACATCGCCCGATTGAATCGGAGGAAGAGTGTACATTGGATTTTCAGCGCAATGGAGGCCTGCAGATCGACATCGGCAACCATGCGTGCATTGACGATGGTGGTGTTAATCGTGATTATATTGTTCGCAAACGGAGCCGCAGCTGCCAAAATAGAAGTCAGTCCATCCCCGAGTCCACAAGCAGGTGGTGCGGCGTCCTCTTCTAATTCTCTGCCATTTCTTTCCGCTCTCTTAATTGCTCCTCTTCTTGCCTACTGTGTATATTGATTGCAGCTTTCTGCAGTTGGGAATGGTTTTAACTGCTATGTATGAATAGGGTTAGGGTTTCTTTTCTGTTTATTATTGCGAATATGCAGGGTGAGTGACTCCAGAGATGACCATCTAGTCATATTGCTTTGGGGATTGTTTAGCCTTGTAAGAAATAAGTGGATATGCATGCATGCATACCACATTGTTGTGAGCTTCTGCTACCCTTGTAGAAACATTATTAATTATTTCATTACACATAGTAGATTGAATTGCTTTTGTAACTTCATTCGTATGGGTCTGATTGTAGAAGAAGGCTTCCCTTCATGTTGCTTGATTGATATAAATGAATAAGGCTCCGGGTAATGTTGGATCATGAATATATCCATAAATCATAGACCGTAGCCAGAACGAGAATTATGAAGTTAGCCATCCTAGACTCAAGCTATAGTCTCAACAAACAACGGCATAGAGAATATTTTGGCATGTGTGTCTTCGTTGTATACACTTACAACAGATAAAGGTTAAAAATGTTTCATCAATTTGTTATTCTAATGAGTAATCATTTTCATGAAATAATATCTGCATTTGTTTAACAATTTTGCTGAACGGCAATATTTAGAACACTTCCACTAAAATTGCTGCCAATTTTCATTCTGTAAAGAAACAGAGTTACAAAAGATTCTCTCATTTGTTATTGTAAAGGGCAATGTCTAGGGTAATTCTGTTAAAATTCCTGTGCATTTTCAATATGAAGAAACGGAGCTTCATAAGGTTCTCTTATTTGTCTTTTCAAATGGGCTATATTTAGAGCAATTCTGTTAAAATCCTGTAATTATCGAAGCAGAGTAACAAAAGGTTCTCGCATTACAAAATTGAGGGCAACCGTTGAAAGACTCAGACTACCGAAGGACATAAAGGCATATACAGCCATGAGGGGGAAAGGTTCTCTTATGACCATTTCGAATGTTTCTTCGAATATCGCTGCAATCCAGTATACCACTTTTCTTTTTTAATTCTGACATAACATTTGATGTTTATCAACATTCAGATGTGTTAAACAGGATCTGTCAACCTCTCTTCCATGTTTAAAATTGTTCGAAACGAATTTTTAAAAAACATACAGAACTTTTTATGTTTATAAATGTTTCAAGGTATTCTTTTAAAAAAAATATTTGGAAGTTTTGAGAAGCATTTGTATAAAAACCCTCCAAACCAGAGTGTGTTTGCGAGCTGTGCCTATAATAATTTCGGGGGTTATGGTAAAAATTCTGGACTTATAATCTCACGTGGTGTAGGTGAGAAGAATTTATGTAGTTATCGATTCCGAGGAGAAGAATTTATCATTGCTATATAGGCATATCAAATAGGGATCTTATGCTTTACCATATTTTATTTTTTATTTTAATAAATATTATGTGTTGAGGTCGCAAAAGCTAATCAATAAATATATTACATAAATAATTAACTGCTAGGCAAGTTATATTAATTAATATTAGTATCAGTCCCTCAACGATTAAATGCAAATATTTCCTCATTTCCTCTGCTTTTAGGAAGGATGTTAGATAATATCTTATTACATGGGCTCAAAATGATCGTTGACCAAAATGAACAAGTTTATGAAATCCTTTAAATAATATTATGTGTAAATAATTAACTGCTAACTAAGTTATATTAATTACTATTAGGTATCATTTCCTCAAGGCTTAAGTGCAAATATTTCCTCCTTTCGTGTCCTTTTAGGAAGGATGTTAGATAATATCTTATTACATTGGCTCAAAATGATCGTTCACCAAAATCAACAAGTTTATGAAATCCTTTAATTAATATTATGCGTTGAGGTCGCAAAAGCTAATCAATGAGGGAGTGGATCCCATTTACCCCGGAACCGTAAGGGACAAAGATTTTGTTCTCTACATTAAAAAGCACAAATATGTCTTCTTGCATAAAACATCTGCTTCTTCCTAAGTAAAGAGAGGTTTCTATTAAGTGTACAAATGAAATAAAAAATTGTCAAATCATCTTACATACTAAGAATTTAACTTTGAATGGGGACTTGAACTAGGGAAAGGGAAAAAATATATTCCTTAAAAAAAAAAAGGTACTCATGTTCACTTCTTTCTAATTGTTAGTTCAACTAATTTTTATTACACTATTTCATGGAGTGCTCTCTTATAATAAAAAAAATGGTCTAAGTCATCTTACATACTAAAGAATTATCTTTGAATGAGGAATTGAACCACCGAAATGTAAAAATATATTCTTAAAAATAATTTAGACTCATGTTCACTTCTTTCTAATTCGGACTTGAACTAATTTTTACCTTAACTATTTCATGGAGTTTTCTCTCCTACATAACTCAATTTCACTGGAGTTACGAGTGAAGCACTCAGTCTAGTTTTTCTGTGCTTCACTCTAGTTTTTCTTGTGTTTTGAAATCCTCTTAGTACTTTAACTATTTCATGGAGTTCTCTCTCCTATATAATTCGATTTCACTGGAGTTGCGAGTGAAGCACTCACTCTAGTTTTTCTTTCGTGTTTTGAAATCCTCATAAATTTTAGTAACTGATATTCAACAATATATTTTCTGTAAGTTTCATAAATTGATTTTCATTATAATAAAAGATGTTATATGGATAGTTGTTAGTTTTCCACGCTAAAAACTTTTATTATTTTATATTTTTTAGCTTCATGAATTGATTTCGATTCATAATAAAACATGTTACATTGATAATTGTTCATTCTCCACGCTTAAAAAAACCACCCTGCGAAGTTATTACTTCAACTAAGGTATTCAAAATAGAACAGTTTCAACTAAGGTATTCAAAATAGAACAGTTTCTACCTATTAGAAATAAGATACAAAGTTTTGACTCTCACAGCAACAAAGAGATCCATGCTTGTCGAGGGATGCCCTTAAACTTCAAAAAAATAAAAAGTATTGAAGGGACCATGTTGTAAACAAGCTTATAAGTGCTATACCATCCTACATAAAACAAAACAGAGGCTTTTACTTTTTCTAAGCAAAAAATAACGCATTGGGATAATTTATATTTCTACTTATGATTACCTTACATTTATTTTAATTTTAGATCTATCCATCCTATGCAAAGGGAGATGAATGTTCTTAAATGTTTTTGTAATTAAAATAATTAAATTAAGTTTAAAAATTTAGATTTTATAATTAAATATAAATATAATTAAATATAAAAGTTAAATAATAAAAGAGAAAGTTTGTTTAATATTATATATATAATTATGTTTATGTATTAATTATATATTAAACACAAACATTGTCTAGAAACATATTATTCCATATATTTAATTATAAATTATCTATGTATTTATTTATGATTGGATACATGATTCTTTCTTTTCATTTAATTAAATTCTTCAAATATCTATTCTTGTAATAATTTCAAGTTTTGTTAGAAAATAATTAACATTTAAAACACTTATTTTTTCAATTTTTTATTCTTTCTTTAATGAAACGATTTTACTTAAAATAAATATAGAACTAGTTTACTTAAAAATAAATATTAAATACTTCTTATGAATACATTTAAAATACAAATCTCAACGTTGTACCCTTTTCTCCTCTCTTTTTTTTTTTTAATAATAAATGTCTTCTTAATGGAAAATTTATTGTTATATTTCCAACATCATAATTGATATCAAATCTTTTATAAAATAGATGACGACTAGCATTTCCTTGCATACGAAAGAGGTAGAAATATCGACGAAGAAAGCAAAGACAGCGAACACAAAATATAGGACAATATTAACCTATGTGGAAGTGGAGTAGGTCTCCATATTCTTGTGATCCACCGGGACTATTCATGAACAACGACCGTAAGCAAATAACAACGCCTTTCGCAACCCCATGGGAGAATAAACGAGGTAGCTTGGAACCATCATCCAGGAATTCTGTCGAGAAGGCGTGCAAGTAATGTGAAAAGTTGGGCCCAAAGTTTGTCGTTTCTGTTCTCTACTTTCCAACGAAACCCTTACAAAATTCCAATTATAGAAAGTCCCATCATACCTTTAAAGATATGCACCTCAGTCACGAATTTAGATCCATGAAATCAACATGGAGGATAGAACATACCATTCTCACAATTCTGCTACCTAATATAACAAATGACCGCAAGGTGCAACACATCGTTCTCACAACTCTGGCATCTAACGACGAGTCGGAAATAAATGTTTCCCCACGTTGAAGTCATTCAAAAGGATGACACGACGTTAGATAATGTACCGCCTTTTAAGCAAGATCCGTATATCTGACGTACCGCATCTTAAGCAAGATCTCTATTCGTCATATAACGTAAACGTTGGATATATCCATCTTATTTATAGTATTTAAAAATAATTCATATTCAGTAATTTATTATTCATCGTAATATTAATATTTACATATTACTAATCATGATATTAAATATCATATATATATAGTAAAGTAATACAATTAAGTAATAATCACAGCTAAAGAGATTTTTTTTTGAAAAATAATAGAAATTTCAGCATAATTTTAGCTAAAATCTTACAGAAATTTTGAAAAATATAGATTACAGTTTTCAAATTTCAAGATTTCTATGTTCGCCAAATTTCAAGGAAGAATGTGTTTCAGACCTAATTTATAACCTTAGTAGACAAATCATGTACTAATTAAATAACCCTTATCCATAAAAAAAGAAAAGGTAAGTAAACCTGTAAGTCTCCCTATAAACCATAACTTTCCATTCCCCTTAGGAAACGATGCGGCTATGTTAGATTCATTGAGTACAACAATATTGCGAACAGGTCGAGTATGTAGAAATTTACCAACATTATAAAGTAAATATAATGATAGAGTGTAAGTAATTTCCCACTTGTTTTCTCTATCTTTTTCCCTCATCAGCTTCAAAATTATCACAATTTACAGCCTTGCACCGTCAAGTGTAGCTGTGAGTCATTTGATTCTTTTGTCAATGAACATGGATTTTATTTAGCAGAAGGATAAATGAAATTGTAAGTCATTTGATTTTTTTGTCACCACCCATGGATTTTAAAACCATTTCTCAAAGCAATAGTGATGAGGAAATGACTTTTTTTACTCTTCTTAAAGAAGTATGTGAATCTTAAGTGGTGGAAGGGATTTACAAAAGGAGGAAAGTCCCTGCTGCTAAGCTCACTTTGTCTTACATGTTAGGAATTCTTAGTTTCATGTTCCGCACTTCTATAGAAACGGCATAAGAGTCTAAGGAATAAGGCAATGAGTTGCGTTGCTCTTTGTCCACATGGAGGAAAATAAAAATCTAGGGAACAAGACAATGGGTTGCGTAGAGCTTTAACCACATGGAGGAAAACAAAAGTCTAAGGAACAAGACAATGAGTTGCGTAGAGCTTTGTGCACGTGGAGGAAAGTAGGAGTTGGTGTGAAGCCTATTTTGTGCCATGAACTTCACAATTGCAAGGCATGCAAATCAATGGACGTAACGAACCTTGACAGCGAAGGAAAATTTGTGCATGAGAATAGTAATGACACGAGAGTGTTGTGTATAATTAAAGGCTTCCACAAAACCAATGAAAAAAGATTAAAATTCTCTCTCTTGCACATAAGGAAGATATCAAGGTATGGTTTGGGTGACGCTTTTTCTTTTTAGTCCCTGCCCTTTGGGCCTCGCAGGGACTATAGCAATCGATTTTTGTCGGTGGTTATTAGTTTGGCACGGCAACCTATAAAACTATTTCAATTTAGACCAAAGTCCCTTCGAATGACACGAAAACCAAAACCATATTTTTTATTTCTTTATGCTGTTAACCAATCAAAAACATGTTCGTCTTATTTGGCCTCAGTACGAGGTATACAAGCTGAAAAGTTAGGCTAAATTTGAAAAAAGTACAAGTGATTAAGAGCTTCATGAATTAATGCTAGTTTTCCCTTAGCATTAATCTCCTAACATTTAATGTTAGGAATACTTATTGCGGATGATATCTGCTAAACTATGGCTGTTGCCCACCTTGCCGCCGTGTCAAAATTGCCCTGGCATGTCAATTTGCATGGAGGCAACCGACTTTACTTGCCTCCTTAAAACGCCTTCACCCTTTGCTTCATCTGCAACGCTGCAACGGCCCTTCGTCCATCATGCTTCATCTGCAATGGCCCTTCGTCCAAATAAATGCTGCTCCACCGAACGCCTTAATTCTGCATCCAGAGCCTATTGGAAATGTTCATGAATTCATCAGGTAAATACTGCAATTTTTTAATTGAAACATAATTTTTAAGCAGATTGTTTCTGGACGGACTGAATATGGCAGTGATTTAACTTGGATTTGTATAAAAGAGAATAACAATACCCAGAATGGCTTTACCTAGTGCCTAATGTCGGCGTCCTGGGCTCTTCACTGCTTCACTGTTATACTAGAACGTTTATCTTCAGTCTCTCTTAACCTCCAATATACTCTTTATTACTCTGTTCAATGGTAACGAAATTCCTCTGTTACAGAGCACGTAACTGTGAAAAAAGAGGCTCAGAGGAACGAAAAAAAACCTAAAGAGTCCGCAGCTCAGAACCTCTGGAAATAAATTAAAAAATGCTTGAAGATGGGAGAAAAACGGCGCAGCTAATGACAAAGTTTTACCTGTTTCCGTTAATTAATTTTACCTCCATGGATGCAGGTCGGATTACGAACTTTGCAGAGCACCGCTGATGTCATATGAACCCGTGCCTTATTTGCTATAGAATTCATTGTAAGTCGAATCCACCGAAATTCGTTAAACTATGAATAGTTTCTTCTTCTGAAAATTTACCTGTCTCCGTTCTTCACTTTAGAATCTGATTCAGGACTGCCATCTGCATCCTTTAACTTCATTGTCCAATTGGAAACTTCAAGGTTCTTACGAATGCAATCTTTTGGTAATGTTTGGATTGAAGCTCGAATGGAATTTGGGCAGCTTTCTTCTGTGACAATTGTATTCTGAATTTTCAATTCCCCACTAACTTGTACAGGTGGAGTTGCAATCAATTTCTCTGCAGGTCTCTCCACAGTGGCGGAGCATACATGCACTGTTTTCTCAGCCACGGGATTCTCTGTAATTCTCACAGCCTCTTCGACGGCTTTCACTTGTTCTTGGCCTCCAATCAATTCAGCTGGCGCCGTAGTAATCTGCACAAGCAAGCAATACATCGTGGGATTACCCCATAGTCAGTGAAGGGAAAGTTATGCAATGTTTAAATCTCGCTCCAGATCAGTCAGAAGCAAAGTTACCAAAACAAAATTAATACTAAACATAAACATGGCAATGCAAAGACGCAGAGAGTAATTGATCGTAAAATTTACATAATGAAAATGATTTTCCTAGACATTCATAGGCATGAGATTTGTGTAGGCGAACCACATATAACAGTCCAATTCCTTCTCTCCAATGAAATCTGGTAATACAGAAAATTAGGCATCCAACATTTCACAAATCTAAATCAATTCGATTTATCGAAATTAGAGGATAAGGGAAGTTAGATCTCTAACTTCAGGGAGATCTAAGTCGACTCAAATTTAAACAAATTTCCAAAAGCAATTGTTTTACAGAATGTGCGTGCTTCCCTTCATACAATTTTTGAGAATCTGAGTGCTTATTGTATTTTGATTGTTTCCTTCTCAACAACTAATATCCTTTTTTAACTTTGATAAACGACTCAACAAATCTTATCATCAAACTGATAGGTGAATTCTGCAAAGTCAAAACAACAATCGAACTGCCCTATCTGCTACCATTTTAATGAACAAGGGCATGATATAGCAGAAATCGCGTAGAGAAATGAACCAAATCCCTTCAAAAAAAACATAATAGCCATCCCTAAACTTTCCTTCCCACAACCATAATTTCTTTGATTACAAATAAAACATTGTTTCTCTTCCCTTCGGTAACATTGATCACCATTAATAAAAGCTCATCGCTGTATGCAGCATCAACCCATCGAACTGTTGTTCAACTCAGCAGGTCAATGCTGCACTCAATGATGAGCATTTACCTCAACACGGAATTTGTGAATAAATAATACAAAAAGTTGCACTGCAAGATAATGGGTAGCTGCCGAGAGGCACTGGTTTGAATATGTGCGCCTATAATAGAAGATATTTCTAAGCCTCGAATTCATGAATGCAAGAGTAACTTAGCTTGGTTTAGAAATTGACTAGCTTTATATAAAACTAATAAAGGAGTAGGCTCTGCTAATTCAAACCGAGATTCAGTCGATCAGATCAGAAGCTCGATAGCTCGCGTTATTTGGCAGTGGAAATTCTGCTATACAAGTCATCAGCGTGGCCTACTTATAATACAAACCAATATGCAGTTCCTCTCAAGCGAAGTAAGAAAAAGGTTGGAAATAAGAGGCTGGAGGTTGGAAATAACAGGCTGGTAACAGTCTGCTTGCACCAGAGAGCGCTGGGAAGAAGGCAATTGAAAAGCACGAGATTCTGGCTCAGTGAGCATACAAAGGGGTAATAGCCATCAGAGGGAGGCGGGCATGCAGCATATATTACTGCCATCTGAAGGATTTTTGGATGCTCGGTAATGAAGGCAGTTGGTAGATGAGATACGTGGTGAGCGGGCGCCAAAAGGATCATGCATAGACGGAGATGGTCGGAGCTTTTCGTTAAGGACCGACGCGAACATGTTAACTGGGGTTGGTCACAAGTGCAACTTTTAATGAATACTAATGTGCATCGCTTTTCGTTAAAGACCGACGCGAACATGTTTACTGGGGTTGGATTTTGACGTTGATCCAACGTTTCATTTCCTACCTTAGTTTGTATAATCTAACATCATATAAATCTACATTAATTACAAAGATGGAGTTAACTTGCGTGTTTGATATCAACCCAAATGAAAATGTAATAAAAACTAAGATAGTATTTACATTTCTGTAATTTTTATATCATGCATTTTTTCCCAGTCAGAAAAATAGTGATTTTTGTAATAATAAAAAATACGGTACATGTATTATGGATTAAAACAGGCGTGTAAATAATAAACAAATACATACATAGAGGTTAAGATTAAAACTATATAGTCTACATTATCTAACTAATAATTATGTGTAAAGTGTTTTTCGTTATACGCTATTAGGCTTCTCAGCCCTCCTTAACCGATTCTCAAGCCCTCCTTAACCGATTCTGCTTACCGCTGGAAATTTACTGTGACACCCAAGGCCTCCTTCCAGCTCCGCGTTCTCTAAGCATTTACAGCGAACTCTTGTTCACATAAGGATGCCTCTGCACACTGGCACATTCACATCATTCTGCTCTTTAAATGTACTAATATAAAACCGCGGACTCTCCAACCTCTGCTTTGATCAACAGCTAGACTCATAAATGCTAGCTTTTGGACAGAGCAATGTACAGGTCTATTGACTGTGGTGCCCAACGCATATTATCAAGCCATCTTCACTTCACTACGGTCGAGTTTTTGATGATCAAACACATCGTTTTACTCATCAACATGAGCCCTCAGCTCGATCCACCTTAATGCTTGATCTGCAGGTTTTAGCTCTGCACATGTCCTTTAAATTGAAGTGCACACTCACTCGTAACCAGCACAACGTATAACAATTCCGCAATTCACGGATTGATCAGATCTATGCTCAAGATTGATTGAATCAAACCAAAATGTAGCCATTTCTCCACATCTGGTAATTATTTGCAGACAAGAATGTTCAAAAGATTCAGATCTCTGTACCATAAAACATCTCTCCTCAGATCGTTCGATACTCAGCCATGCACTCCGGTTTACCTTGGGCAATTCGGTGGTTTGGCCCTTGCTAATGCACGTTGATCACCTATAGGCATCTGCACAGGAACAGAACTGGCAACCTCTACAGCCACCTGATCATCATGCACAGACTCATCAACCTGTTGAGATCAATGCCAACCTGACTGGCACCATGCTGCCAACAATCACTTGAAATCTTCCCAACGAGCCCCTGCCCACAAAGGATTTGGCATGATGGCAGGCTAATGTTCATTTATATGCCTATTGTCAAAATTCAACGTGAATGTAATATGCCATCTAGACCGCCATTGAAGCAAATCACAAGATTAAACCAGATCCAAAGCTCTGGTGCAAAGGGCAAAACCAAGCAAAGGGCCAAAGAATTATTCTCGTGAAATCAGTAATCTATGCAAGCTCTTCAGGGTGGACGGGCACGTGTAATACATGAAGGTGACTCAAACTAACTTACAGCTGACTTAATTAAGCTTAACGGATGGCGCAGGTGTTTTTAAGTCCGACTGCATTAATGTGAGGGGCTGGGGCAGGGACTAGCTGCCCCGCAGCCCCTCTTGTTTCCGTTTGTATTTTGATCATGCTAGCATTCGATGATCAATTAGGGGCTACCCCACGATAAGAAAGAGAAGGATTCGAAAGGAATGTGTCATGCAAAGAAGCGCAGGTCTAGCTAAACCCTTCACGGTTTTTCAAATGCATGGCCTTGGAAGACTCGTTTAACGAACCCATAGGTTCTAGAATCTCTTTGTCTATGGGGCATGAAAATGCAGCAAAGATTTCTATATTGGGATTTAAACAAAGAAACTTTGCATGATAGTTATTGAGATACTATAAAACTCAAAAAATTTGAAATACAAAGCTCTCAATTAAAAGAATAATTAGCCAAAGCGAATGTCGCATAAAAATAAAAATAAGAGTAAGAGAAGCAAAGCATATTTATATAAATATATATTAAAATATGTAATTTTATAATTACATAAATTAGAGTAAGGCTTTCAAATTTAATTTAATTACCAATTATTATTAAACGGATGATAAGATTTTAATTTTCACAAACTATTTTTAAAATATTTTAATCATATTACAAATAAGATTAGATTTTCTCCCAATAAATATGTTTTTTATATTTTAATAAATTAATTAATTCTTTTTAAAACATATAAACAAATCTTACATAAATAAGTTTTATATGTGTGTATTGATAACTTATATTAACCTATTTTATTATAATAAATTTTCAATTTAATTTAATAGTAAAATAAGCGTAAATCTTTGTTTAATAAATTATATTTTATTTTCAAATGTACATTGTTTATCTTTGTGTTAATTATATATTATAGTATTAAATAAATTATTATAATTAATAATATTAGTTTTTTAAATAATATTATATTTATTTCAATTTTATTGATTTTTGTAATTTTAACTACGCAAAATGTATAATAAAATATGTTCTAAAATTTTTATGAGTTGATATCCATAAACGTTTAACAGCATTTAATTTTAAGCACATTTAATTTACATAGCCGTTTTAATTGTAATAATTCTTGATTTTTATGTATAACGAAATGATATATATATTCAACATTGTGTTCATACAATCTCCGTATTATTATCATGCTTATATTATTACCATTCTTATACAATTGGTTTTACGACATGGTTTTTCAGATTTAATTATATTTTGCAAATACTGTGGATGAATTTGCTGATAACATATCCTCGTTCGTCGATGATTGTCGTAATCTTTTAACCATATATCTTGGAAATATTTAAATATCATTTATATACGTAATGCATAATGGTGTTATAATATACACATGTGCGCGCAATGATGATCGGGAATTTTGACAAATTTTATAAACATGTTAACATGGCTAAGAGAAAAAATATTGAAATAAATCTTTATGAAATAAATATTAATTTTTATGATTTTAGTGAGAGTGGAGAGGCTGGTTAAATTATTCTGGCAAGAGCATAGACTTATTTAACCAAAGTCTAGACTGGCTAAAAGGGTATGATTTTGGCTAGAGCCTAAACTCATTTAACAAAACCCTAGACTCGCTAGAAAGGTAATCTTTAAGCCGCACACCATAACGAAACCTACACCATAACACAGTGTAATTAACAATATTTTGACAAGAGTTTAGCAAAACCTAAACTCCCTAAAAAATAATCCTTGAACTGCACACCCTAACAAAACCTACACCATAACAGAACTTAGACTCATTTAACAAGAGCGTAGTCTCACTAAAAGAATAATCCTTACTCATTTAGCAAGAACCTAGACTAGCTAAAAAAGTAATCCGTACTCATTTGGCAAGAGCCTAGACTCATTTAGCAAGAGCCTAGACTCGCTAAAACAGTAATCCTGAATAATCTTTGAACCTCACACCAAACCAAAACCTACACGATAACAGAGCCTAGACTCCCTAAAAAATTAATTCTTGAGCCGTGAGTTGAAAAGTGGTCTCGCGGGTATCACCCTCCGGAACTGACCGTCAAGCGACACGTCAGTGTACTACGTTATGCTTTTCTTAATCCGACATCACGAGTAGAGTGGAGGATCGTAGAGTTTAAGCGTATGCCGGGTAATTCAGTGAACCATCTAGACGGTAGAAACCTACCACACAACCGTAGCTGGTTTCCATCTCCATCACACCGAACGTCCAGCGGAGCTGACAGCGATTTAGTTTTTGGATTCCGGAAACAGCTGCCCATGGCAGAATATATTCTCTCCATACATAGTTCTATTGCGTGTAGACCTAGAATGGAGTTTGCGATCGCTAGCAGTCGAGCTTCGGTGGATTCAGAATTCACATCGCCCGATTGAATCGGAGGAAGAGTGTATATTGGATTTTCAGCGCAATGGAGGTCTGCAGATCGACATCGGCAACCATGCGTGCATTGACGATGGTGGTGTTAATCGTGATTATATTGTTCGCAAGCGGAGCCGCAGCTGCCAAAATAGAAGTCAGTCCATCCCCGAGTCCACAAGCAGGTGGTGCGGCGTCCTCTTCTAATTCTCTGCCATTTCTTTCCGCTCTCTTAATTGCTCCTCTTCTTGCCTACTGTGTATATTGATTGCAGCTTTCTGCGGTTGGGAATGGTTTTAACTGCTATGTATGAATAGGGTTAGGGTTTCTTTTCTGTTTATTATTGCGAATATGCAGGGTGAGTGACTCCAGAGATGACCATCTAGTCATATTGCTTTGGGGATTGTTTAGCCTTGTAAGAAATAAGTGGATATGCATGCATGCATACCACATTGTTTTGAGCTTCTGCTACCCTTGCAGAAACATTATTAATTATTTCATTACACATAGTAGATTGAATTGCTTTTTTAACTTCATTCGTATGGGCCTGATTGTAGAAGAAGGCTTCCCTTCATGTTGCTTGATTGATATAAATGAAATAAGGCTCCGGGTAATGTTGGATCATGAATATATCCATAAATCATAGACCGTAGCCAGAACGAGAATTGTGAAGCTAGCCATCCTAGACTCAAGCTATAGTCTCATCAGACAACGGCATAGAGCAGATTTTGGCATGTGTGTCTTCGTTGTATACACTTACAACAGATAAAGGTTAAAAATGTTTCATCAATTTGTTATTCTAATGAGTAATCATTTTCATGAAATAATATCTGCATTTGTTTAACAATTTTGCTGAAGGGCAATATTTAGAACACTTCCACTAAAATTGCTGCCAATTTTCATTCTGTAAAGAAACAGAGTTACAAAATATTCTCTCATATGTTATTGTAAAGGGCAATATCTAGGGTAATTCTTAAAATTCCTGTGCATTTTCAATATGAAGAAACGGAGCTACATAAAGTTCTCTTATTTGTCTTTTCAAATGGGCTATATGTAGAGCAATTCTGTTAAAATCCTGTAGTTATCGAAACAGAGTAACAAAAGGTTATCGCCTTACAAAATTGAGGGCAACCGTTGAAAGACTCAGACTACCGAAGGACATAAAGGCATATACAGCCATGAGGGGGAAAGGTTCTCTTATGAGCATTTCGAATGTTTCTTCGAATATTGCTGCAATCCAGTATACCACTTTTCTTTTTTAATTTTGACATAACATTTAATGTTTATCAGCATTCAGATGTATTAAACAGGAGCTGTCAACCTCTCTTCCATGTTTAAAATTGTTTGAAACGAATTTTTAAAAAACATACAGAACTTTTTATGTTTATAAATGTTTCAAGGTATTCTTTTAAAAAAAATATTTGAAAGTTTTGAGAAGCATTTGTATAAAAATCCTCCAAACCAGAGTGTGTTTGCGAGCTGTGCCTATAATAATTTGGGCGGTTATGGTAAAAATTCTGGAGTTATAATCTCAAGTGGCGTAGGTGAGAAGAATTTATGTAGTTATCGATTCCGAGGAGAAGAATTTATCAAATTCTCGATTGCTGCAAATAAAAATAAAATATAATAGACCTGTGAAGTGTATGATCTTAAAAAAATCTAATTAGAATGTATATATATTTATCAAATTATCGATTACTCTAAATCAAAAAAAAAAAAAATTAATAGATATGTAAAGTGTATGATCTTAAAAACATCTAATCAAAATGTATATATATATATCCTAATCGCTGTTAATGTTAAAATTTATTTTAACTAGTCATATATTGTAGTTTAAGATCTGGTTTAAGAGAGATAGAATTCTTAATATACTTATTCTTCTTTATATATAAAAGTATTTAAAATGTGGTTTAAGAGACAGAATTTTGAATATACAATTATTGTTCCTTATAGTATTTGACAATTGTGTTTAAGCTACATATCAATTTTGTGTTGCCTTTTATACCAAATAACAATTAATTAAAAATATTTTAATTATAAAAAAATATTTAAATTGTTTTATTGAAATATTTTATTATATATATATTAAAATATTTTTATCTTATTTTATCTTTCAATTTTATTTATCAACCAACATAAAAAGATGATATTTTATATAATATTTTCTATTTTAATAACTGTAATATAAATTTATAATAATCTTCAATAATATTGGTTGGTTATTAATATTTTTTATACTTTATTTTAACTCATACATAACAAAATATATGTATATCCATCATATTCAATTAAAAATCATGTCTCCGATAATTTATCTGATTGTGGACTCATTCCATTCTCATTTTACTTTTCATATTTATCATCATTTTAACTATATTTAATGAATATTATAATCTCATTCATCTTACAATATTTTATATTTTATATGCTTCCATAATTTGCATTTGCATTATATTCCACGTTGTTTGATCTCATTGTGTAATATATAGTTGACCTTAATTCAACGTACTCTTACCGTATTTTATTTTCTAATATATTTCCATAATTTCTATTTTCATTATATTCCATGTTATTTGATCTAATTGTGTAATATAGTTGACCTCAATTCAAGGTACTATTATTGATAGTTCTTAAAGTTCTTAAAGGTACTATAATTGATAAATCTTAAAGGAGATAGGTTGGTTATTTTGAAATATATTATTATATTAAAAAAATGTTTTATATTAGGGTTAGAATTAATAAATTAAATTAATTTTTTAAATTTAATTTTAAAAAAGTTATTAAATAATTTTATGGTGTATTTTTATTCACAATAATACACTTATATTATTTTTTATTTTAGTTAAATTAAATTGGTTTCTATTTATCTAAATGATATATTTAGATCAAGTTGTTGTTAAAAATAACGTATAAATGGTTTTGCATGGTATTATGGTTAAAATTATTATTATATTTATTTTTTTGAAGGAGTGAAAATTTTAAGAAAAAAATATATTTTAAATTTTATAGACTTTGGTTAATTTTATTAGTTTTTAAAATGGAAATTTTCGAATGTCTAGTCATATTTTTGTAAAAATATTTAAATATCTAATGTTTTTATTTTGGAAAAAGTGTGAATAATTAGTTTACTTGTGAATATTAACCCCTAAATTTTTCTTTGTTTTGTAATATGTCATTTCTAATATGAATACATCAATGATGAAATTAATGCATCTAATTGTTTTGCATTGTTTCATTGCTAGTATCAATATATCAATGATGAAATCCATGCACCTAATCATTTTGCACTAAGCAATTGTAGATTAGTGCAATAAATTGGTCATGGAAATTATAGAAATGTGAATAGATCCTCATTAAAAATTATCTAGATACACATATAATCCAAAAATGTGTACACTCATATTTGAGTTGATTTAGTCCTTTCTGAAGCTCTACCCAAGCCTCCATATTTCGATACATGTACTATGTTACAAAGTACACATGCATTTCTAAGAGCATGTGTAAAGTATTAAAGGCATGCACATATTCATCCATGTAAATCAAATTGGGTCTTGAGGTTTAGACATGGTTATAGTGGAATTATCTTACAAATTAATCTTTCCTTTTTACTATTAGCACAATGTTTACCATATGAAAACACTTACAAAATTGGTCATAAATGTAACTTCTTAGGATTACTCACCATGAACAACAACTCTACACTACAACATAAGACCTTTATCAGGAAAATTTAGCATCAATGTTAGATAAGGATGCCATTACAAGAGTATGGGTAATAAGTATTTGACCATGGTGAAGAAAATAAAGTACCTTAATATGTTGTTAAATGTTTTCATAAGAACCTTGAATGAGTCACAAGAACAACCCCATAGTCCATTTTAGTAGTTTTGTGTGGGTGTTTAGGTGTGATACATAAACTATGGCCATGTTTTATGCACTTAAAATTCTTGTCAATCCATAAACATTGTTATGGGGTTATAATGGCTTGCGTTTTAATTGAAATTTCTTGAATTAATACATCATGATCAATGCTTGAGAAAAAAGTGACAAGATACCTCTCTAGATATTATTTAGTATCTCTGTCTAATATGGGCACCATGATAAGGCCTTTGGCATCATGGATGAGTGTTATGTCCTCAACCCTAATTGAGTCATGAAAACAAGATCCTCTAGTCGTAAAAAAATATTTTCAAACTAAAGTAACACGGAAGAGTCCTAAAACAAACATGTATGACTTTTTTAAAGTAAAAATAACCTCAGGTGAGATATGCCCAATGTGACTAGCTTAATATGAACGAAGAATGAGTATCATGTTATAATTAGATTCAAGGGTGGAGAGAAAAAAAAATAGTTTTTTAACTCAATATTTTCAATCTCAAACACCATGAACAACCTATACAATTTTTCAATATATTTTCAAATTATATAATGTTATGAATAGATTCCCAAAGCACCATATAGGAACCCTTGTAAGGTATATCTATCTCTATAAAGGTTTATGGGAAACGAGATTCAACCATCAAATAGATACTAAATAGAGATATATGTTGGACTCACAATAAGAATGGTCTTTTGGGTGACGGTCAAGGTTCAAGGTCAATTGATGTTGAGGGAAGAGAGGAAACATAAAAAACAAGCTACATAACCATTAGGAAAACATAGTGCACGTGTAGAGAAAGTAGACCATTAAAACTGTAGTGAATTCAAAATGATAAAAACGTAAAAAATTATTAAACGTAATGGCATTATGAGTGCATGTAGGATTTGATCATTCATACTTCTTAGTACGTGTGGAAAGAGCTAGAACATGTCTATGGCTTCTGAATAGAATAATGGTCAAGCTTGGAAGAATATTGATAGAGTTATATCCTTAGATAAATGTTTGGGGAAGGGAAGCCTAGAACATACCCTCCCATAATTTCTTGGTGGGATAGCGAGCTGTCCAATCCCGCGCATATCACTTATCACCTTATGCCATACACAGGGACTAGCTGTATAGTTTATGTGCCCAGCCTTATATATATATCTATATATATAAACTTTACGATTGTATTTGCACACAAATGCTACTCACTTTTCGTGCACTAGCAGTAGGTGAGAATTCTTTTGAGGAACATGCTCACATTGTGAGAAACATTAGTGCATTCATTTTGTTTTAGATTTAGTCCTTATTGAATATTCACAGCACATTTCTCACATGCTCGAAAACCATGTATCCATTATTTTGAAATGTACTTTCTTTAAAAAAATAACATGTGCATGCTTCTATGCACCTTCCATGTTCGTTAAAAAAAGCCTCCATGTGGTCTTATTATTTCCCGGTGGAGATTATCCCATTCACCAAATGGTTTCCAACTCAAATTGAACATATGTGCACTCCTCATAAACATTCCAAGTCCAAAGGATTTAGAGGTTAATGAGTCAAAGGTAGGACATGTTTCAAATTTTTTTTATCTTTATGAAAAAGGAATTCAAAATTTTAAAGGGGTAATCTTTAATTTGCAAATTTATTATATAAAGTTACCTTGGGTTAAAAATTAGAACCAAATTAATAAACCAATCCCACGTTAAATCCACAAGAAAACATTAACAAAGAGGAAAATAACAACTCACCAATATATATTATAAAAGACATAAATCAATTAAGAATATTGATTGAAGATCTTAGGAACCATAGAGAATTCTCATGACTTTTATTAGCCACATCTATAGTAATATTTTTTTTACCTCCATTAATCATTCTAATGGTTAATGGACAAATGTCACTAAATATAGTGCTTGAATGAGTGAATTATACTCTACTAATATGAGCAAAGAGCAATTTAAGTATTTCAATATCACTGAAAAAATATTTGTGTGGTTATTTATTAGCCCAAGATCCAACTAACTTCTTGATTTAAGGAAAATATGCCTTTGCACGGATTGGTGCACATTTTATCCATGGACAAATAGTTGGATGGGGCATTGGCTTATGGTTTTAAATAAACCTGCTTGTGATAAGAGGGAGGTGCCATTATATTTTCTTAAAACATTATGGGCTGAGTTAAGAATTGGTCTCCAAGTGAACTACTTTGACATTAGTGAGTTATAAAGGATTGGTCATAGGTATACGTAGGATTAGCAAAATTCTAGACATAATCCATTAAGAGGGCCACATGCACAATATGAAGCTAAGCTTTTGGATCACCTTGCTGACATTGCTACTATGATAGCACATCTCACACATAGTCTACTATAACATAGTTAATTTGTTGTGGCCACTAGATGAATTCCGTAGAAGGAGTCTATTAGAGATCTAGCTATAGGGCCTGTAGGTCACTATGGATATATACCATCAACTCCATGTAGAGACGCCAACAATTCTATTTTGAGTGGAGTAGAACCACATGTATGCTCTCATTGGAGGCATACTTTTAATGACATGACTGAGGATCCTATCCATAAGAAACTGAAAAATCATTTTATTATGATTTTTAATTGATGCTAAGTCATTAGTTATATATTCAATTGTGCAATTTAAAAATATTCAATAGATGTAATTTTATAATACTGCTTTTTTACTTTCTTTTCACATGTAAGAATGGTGTGAGAGGATATTTTGCATGAATATGGGAGGATAAAAGTTCTCCCAACACAAACATGTTTGAATGACTTTGTTCTTGTATACTTCAATGATAACTTGGTAGAATTTAGAGATTTGTTATTTGGCAAATGTCCATGTTATTTGGGAGAAACCATTCTAAAATTTGTTGTGTTTCCATAGGTGACTATTGAGTATTTTGTGTAGCCATCTTGACTAAGGATTAGTAGATAAATTCCCTCCCTTGTAGCATATGTTAGAATATATTTACATTTAATGTGAGATTCACTATTTCTGTTTAGTTCAATTTTATGTTTTTATACAGTACAACACAAAGTGGGGTTTTAAGATAATATTATGACACTTTTTGGGTAAATTGTCTTAAAGTGAGACAAAATAAAACTTGTGTAGTGTCTTAAATATTTTCTTTAAGCCGGTGTCTCAATTAAATTGTCTTAAAATTCAATTGCCTTAAAATTCAGTTGTCTTAAAATATTGTCTCTATAAAGACAATATATAACACAAACATTTTTCTCTCCAAAGACAATTTCATTTTTGTCTCTCTAGAGACAATAGTTGGGATTAAAGACATATTGTATTTAAAGAGACAATGGCTTTTATCATAATTATTGTCTCTTTGGAGACAATAAAAAATTACGTTCAAAGATAGTACAACATCACTTTTGTCTCTTTAGAGACAATATAAAATAATGAATCTAGAAAAATATCTCATCACTGAAATAAACAAATATTAAAATTATTAAATTAAAAATAATTTACAATATCATCATTTAATTCATATTAGGATGCAGTGGAATCGAACCACCAACCCCCTACTTATAAGGCAGTTGCTCTTCCATTGAGGTAGAACCCTTTAAAGAATTATGTGAGAGTTATCGTAGTCCTTGAAATTGGGTATATAGGCATTGATTTTAAAACAAACTGACACATAATGGTGTAATATTTGTAAAATCTAAAATCATGCAGCTCCTATTTTTAACTTGATAAAAATAACTCAATGTAAAATCTAAAATCATGCAGCCACTATTTTTAATTTGATAAAAGTAACTCAATGTAAAATCTAAAATCATGCAGCCCCTATTTGTAATTTGATAAAAGTAACTCAATGTAAAATATAAAATCATGCAACCGCTAATTTTAACTAGATAAAAATAACTCAATGGAGTTAGCTTTATGTCACACCCATGTAACATGAGTTACACAACAAGCTAACTAGAAATTGCACCATGAGGGGCAAATGAACGCAGACAGTAGTAGGGAAATATGGAAAGGAAGTTGAAAAAACAAACCTTTTGATCGTTAAGCATTAGGAACCACTCCGAGCCTTGCAATCAAAGAGGTTGTCTTTTACTTTTTTTCCAAGGCTAACTGCCCAATCAGCTTTAAAACTAGTTCTATTTTCTATTTTTACAATTAATGAAACTATTTTTTTTATTCACAATAAAAATGTCAATAAAAATAATAGCTATTAAAAACAATTTTATTAAACAAAATACTAAAACGACTAAAACTAAAATTCAATAACTAGCAATCTTGATTAATTTTATAAAAACAATCTATAATATAAGTTCAACAAAAGCACTTTACAAAGTAGTCACAAATATAAGTAAATTGAAAATGATACTTTTGAATGGAATGGTTGAAAACACAATAACTAGATTTACATTAATGTCGGACCCAAAATAATAAAACAGCAAAAACTCTTGCAACACAAATATGCCAATAACTTTGCAATTTTGGGAGGTTTTAAATCTCACAATTTTGGTGTATCTTTTGATAGAAAATATACATACATACATACATACATACATACATACATACATATGTATGTACATACATACATACATATGTATGTACATACATACATACATATGTATCTATGTATGTATGTATGTACATACATATGTATGTATGTACATACATATGTATGTATGTATGTATGTATGTATGTATATACTAAATTCACCACAGAAGAAGTGAACTCACCCACACCTACACAACAAAGATCCTCAAGATCAAATATTTGTGTCTTGAACCCTTAGAAAAAGGCTTTTATTTGTGAATGTTTATATTAAAAAAATACAATTAAAATTAAATATATGGACCAAACAAGAATTAAAAGAATAAAATCAACAGATACCAATCACATTTAACAAACACAGTGATAAAAATTCTTTCCTCCCCAAACATCTTAGTGGAATATATAAAAAGTAATTGAAATTAAGGAAAAATCGGGATGAATGGGTTCATGGGTAAGCAACAAAATTTCAAGGGCATGTTATACCCTCCTCAAAACTATTATCTAGATTATTGCAACATGATATGAGAATAATATTAATCCTAACATTCAAATGGTGTGCATAGATAGATAGTCATTCAAGTAGATGGAAAAGCCAGATTCGTAGGTTTGTATCCTTGTTTTTTTAGCAGTTCAACCATTTTTGCCTATTTTTTTAGACAAAAAGACCCATTAATAATTAGTACATAGATTTTATGATAATAAAATAACCAATTGCATGAATAAAACAATACATCCTGTGGATCTTTATATCAATTATAAGTTTGTCCACAATACCTTGTTTTTTTTGCAATTCCTTGTTCTCTTCTTTGAGTTTTGTTACTTCATCTTCCAAATCAACAGTATATGCCTGAAAATAAGGAAAGGGTTTGAAGGATTAACATTCCTAGATAAAATCTAGTAGCAAATACCAATTTTGTCAAACTAAGTGTTTCGTCAAATTGTTTTCCCAAACATTGTTGGGTCGTTAAAATAGAGACAAGCATAACAAAATTGATATTAATCAGCAAAACACAATGGCTATAGAAAAATCCTTTCATAATGCTTCTCCAACAATATTTTATTGATCAAAACCAAGATTCTTAAAAAATAAGACAAACAGATTGTTATGTCCAGTTAAGAGATCAAGGACAATTTACTTACCTCAAGGACATGTTACACCCTCCTCAAAACTGTTATCTAGATTTTTGCAACATCATATGAAAATAATATTAATCCTCATATTCAAATGGTGTGCATAGATAGATATTCATTCGAGTAGATGGAAAAGCCAAATTTGTATGTTTGTATCTTTGTTTTTTAGCAGTTCAACCATTTCTACCTTTTTTCACAAAAAGATCCATTAATAATTAGTACATAGATTTTATGGTAATAAAACAACTAGTTGCCTCAAGAAAATAGTACATACTATGGATAATTATATCAATTATATGTTTGTCCACAATAACTATCGTTTTCACAATTCCTTGTTCTCTTGTTTGATTTTTGTTACATCAGCTTCCAACTCAACAATATATGCCTGCAAACAAGGAAAAGGTTTAGAGGATTAACATTCCTAGATAAAAAGATAGTAGCAAATACCAAGTTTGTCAAACTGAGTGTTTTGTCAGAATGTTTTCCCGAACATAGTTGTGTCATTAAAATAGAGAGAAGCATAACAAAATTGATATCAATAAGTAAAACACAATGGTTATAGAAAAATCATTTCATAATTATTCTCCAACAATATTTTATCGATCAGAACCAAGATTCTTACAAAATAAGACAAACAGATTGTTATGCTGAATTAAGAGATCAAGGAAAATTTACTTACCTTAACTTTAGAAGGGTTGAACTTTGAGGACAAGCTAACACGACTTATTCAAAACCAAGCACATGAGGTATCTTACATTCATTACAATGTTTGGCACAATGCTACCGTCTAGCTCAGTTAAGACCTTTCAGACAAGCACACAGTGAAAACCCTCTTTCCTACAACTTTGTTGCATCCTTTATGGAGCACCCCAGGTCACCAGGACAATTCTAAGAAAAATCAAAGGTAGACAAACCATGACAGCAATGATTTGTATGCCACAAGCATGGACCTCCCAACCCATAGTAAAAATATGAGGACTTGACAAGCATAGAGTGAACGATTAGTTTTGCGATCTCAAAATCCAAAAAATGCAGGCAGGTCATCACTTGTGCATGTAGTTCATTAGAAATGGCTTATACTTTACCCTTCAATGCTAATATATTCCCTCATATGTAGGTAAATACCTTAAGCTAGAGAATGGATGTTAACATAGACTTATATGTAGTTAGAAGTACATTGTATAAACTGTAATGTTGGAGGATTTTGATCGATCCAGCAAATAAAAATCTAACACCTTAAGGATAGAATTACTCTTTCATGATCCTAATATTAAAACAAATGATAATTACTCATAGGATCACTCCCACTATTAAAATCATAAAATTCAAGATATCTCCCTACCTTTTTCTACACCATGTTTTGATTCCTTTTCCAGCATGTTTCTCAATATTATCCTATGTCTCTTATGATAAGACAAAGCCCACTGTAAATGCTAAAATGATGACTATACCCCCAAGTATTATTATTCTGAGGATAAGCCCGAGTTTGTGTCTTTTCTAGACATGTAGGTTCTTGTTCCCAGAGTATCCGCAACACATCAAATGAAGAATATCTGAGGTGAAGATAACTCAGTTGTGTTTCTGTCTGCTGCAATTTTTAACTTGGAAATAAGATAAATAGAATCCATCGTTGAACACAAGTAATATAAAACACAAAAAATTAGGTTACCTAAAGTACAATGAAGGTTTGGAAAAAAGTTGGTGAGAAATTACACCACTAAAGCTATTGTTCTGTATAAACTTGTGAAGTTATTGAGCTCCCTATAAACCTATGGCCATAAAAGTGAAAGGAAATAAAAAAAATGAAGAAATATTTTACAATAATGCGATTGGAAAGAGGTGTACAACTCCTTCAGGTTTTTATTTTTAGAGAGCTAGTCTAGAATGCTGCCATTTTAAGCTGTTTTGTAGATGACTGCATAACATGTGAATAAAACAGATGCTTAATTAAAATGATAACCTATAATAGTTTTTGAAAGAATAGTGTTTACTTTATTTTGTGGGTATTTACATGATAAGTGAACTGAGTGGACACTTTATAAAAATGATGAAGTAGATCTTAACATAGACTTATATGTAGTTAAAACTTAAAATAACATTGTATAAACTGTAATGTTGGAGGCTTTTGATCAATTCGGCAAATAAAAATCTAAAACATGAAGGACAAAATTACTCTTTCATGATCCTAATATTAAAACAAATGATACTTACTCATAAGAGCACTCCCACTATTCCAAATAATAAAATTCAAAATATCTCCCTACCTTTGTCTATGCCATGTTTTGATTGCTTTTCTAGTGTGTTTCTCTTTATTCTCCTCTTTTTCTTGTGATGCAAGACAAACCCCACTATAAACACTAAAAAGATGACTATACCCCCTAGTATTATTATTCTGAGGATAAGCCCCAGTCTATGTCTTTTCTAGACATGTAGGTTCTGGTTCCCAGAGTATCTACAACACATCAAATGAAGAACACCTCAGGCCAAGATAATTCAGTTATGTTTCTGTCTACCATAATTTTGAACTTGAAAATAAGATAAAGAGAATCCATCGTGGAACAAAAATAATACAGGAAATAAAAATTTAGATTATCTAAATTCGAATGAAGGGTCGGACAGAAGTTGGTCAGGAATTACACCACTGAAGCTATTGTTTTGTATAAACCTATGAAGTTATCGAGCAAGGAAAGAAAAAACATGAAGCAATATTTTACTATAATAGGATTGGAAAGAGGTGTACAACTCCATCAGTTTTTCAAGTTTAGAGAAATAGTATGGAATGATGCCATTTAAGGTCTTGTTTTGTAGATGACTTTACAATAAGTGAATAAAATGGATGCTTCATTACAATTATAACCAATAATAGTTTGTCAAAGCATAGGGTTTACATTGTTTTGTAGGTATTTACACTATAAGAGAACTGGGTGGATGCAGATTCTTTATAAAAATGATGATCTATAATGGTTTTATCAGAGAATAGGTTTATCGTGAGAACAAGGCACTTATAGTCTCTCCAGCATGGTTATATTGGAGAATTTGGTAATGGTCACATTAGATGGTTATTTGCAAGTGACATGGTAATATCAAAATGAATAGATGACATTTAAAGATAAGCTACCTTGCTTTCATAAGCTCTTCGTCATGAAGTAATGTAGTTCATCAAAGCTTGCTTACTGTTGTTTTATTTTACATTTGAATCTTTCCAAAAAACATTGTTGGAGCTCTAAACAAAAGTCATAGATTTGTTTCAACCAAAATGGAGGATTTCATGTCTCCGATAAAGTAAAATGTTTGGACTTTGAAGATAATTCAAAATCGTCTGCGTATTTTCTAATATGAAAATTTAGGAAACATATATACACAGAGAATTCTATTGACATGTTAACTAATGTAGTCAATTGTCTAATACTCCAAGGTACTGATCCTATAAGATTCATTCTCGCCAAATTGTTGGAAACAAGGCGAATTGGTAAGTACTTGCAATTTCGCCAACAAATAATAAAACATAAAAATGAAAATTGATCTTACATTTCTGAAATCCTTTAAGAGAAGAGATATTACTAAATTCGATTTTGTTCCACTCGATAATGTAACAAGGATCAACAATCCAACTTTTTATGTCAAACCCTATTTGGATAGCATTAAGAGCTTCAACTAGAGGTTAAACACTACCTAGTTACGCCTAACTCATCAATTTCAACATGATGTGGAATGTTATAGATAAAGAAAACTTATTGTGTTCTAAAGTTTTTGTATGTTTCATGCCAAGTATCACATAATACTCAAAAACATTGATGATGATACCATTACTCGAGTTAAAGGTCATGCTGAATCTCATTTGGTATTGTACCATGTCTAACAATATTGGTAGGTCTACCGTGGAAAAGTTTGGCACTAGGGTAAGGGGTTTACCATATGGTTGACCATTTATTTCAAGGAAAACTGATCTCATTTCAACTTTCACCCATATTAATCGGTTGTATATCTGCAAAATATAAGAGCAATACTGAATTGGTCCCCCCAATGCATTTAAATTGAATGATGGTGAGACACTACTGACCATAACCCTCGTCTTTTGAATCACAACAGGTGGAGGAATGTCCTGGGAATTGTTTGTTGAAATGGGCTCTTTAGATTTTATATACTGTATATTATCTAAATTCATTACCTGTTTTAGGCCAACATCTGGCATGGAGAGATAATCAATCTTGTCAAGTGGATACCTAATCAAATCACCAAGAAAATATATTTAGCCTACAAATTGGTCTGCACATAGGAAGCATCGTTGCATTGTCCTAATTGGTATTAAAAAATTATAGTTCTTCGTGTACAAAGCTTAGACTTCAGTAGTGAAGCATATCAACTTCTAAACAATTACTCAACCGGTGAATTTGCACCAACATTATATCTCGAAGCTAAACTCATCATTTGTCCTGGCTTAGCCTATTGATGCATGCCACTCTAGAGCATCCTCAACTTGATAGCACTGATAAAGGGATCCAAAGTCTCAGATGTTCTGATCAAGAAAATGTACAACATATTGTCATAACTAACAAAGGCTTTTTCACCTCACTGGTAATGTGTTTTTCGTAATCATTACTGGTGTTGTGGTCTCATAATCGTTGCAGCTATTTTGGTAAACATGCCCATGTTATAGAAATTCTAGAATTTTGCATGGAATCAATTTACCAGAGGCATGTTTGGCCATATCATATGTGGAAACTACCAAACCTAACTATTGTAAAGAAATGTTATGCTATTGTTTTCAAGGCTTGATTTTCTTACTGTGGAAAGAAAAGACACATGCTAACTACCAACACTAATGCACTCTAATTCGATATGGCAATTGCATGAGAAATCGACCTTCCAATATGGGTTCAAGATTTGATGTCTTACAATGCCAACTAGATAAATAGGCCTCTGTTTATGAATTTGTAGCTCCCAAAATCTATTTCGACAACATAGAGAATCATGATAATTTACGAATTTAACTCCATATATTCAAATATGAATGGTTTTCCATGAGTTCCCATTCACATACCTTGGTATCTTATGCCAAAAGTACAGAATGGTATAGTGATTATTAGCTTGGGAAACATAGTAAACTAATTAATAACTTGGGAAGCAAAGCACAACCTTTTCCCACAACTAATTATTAGCTTCAAAAATAGAGCACAAGATTTTCCCACAAGAATATGTATGAGTTGTATATTTAATATTTAAGTAGATTTATAAGTAGGATATCATTAAAACGATGTCTCCACTAGTCAGCAAACCATCCAAATGATTTTAGTGTCATAATATAGTTTACATAAATTACCTAGATGAATAGACCATAAGTAGCATACCATGAATGGATGAAACACTACAAGTGTGAGGGCATTACACCAAGAAAAAAAAATAGTTAAAGCCGAATGTGCATGATTGTCACCGATGAAAACGGTCTGAAATTTCCACACAATTGTCACCAATGATTTGAGGGAAAGTTGACTCTCAACGAATAACGAATTAGTCACTAGAATTCTGAGTGAAATAATCAGGCTAGAAGTGCATTCAATTAAGCTTGGAAATCCTATGAATTGATGATATTGTTGTGATTCAAAAATTCATTGAATTAAGTTTCATGATACCAACATCTGTGTGCAAGGAACTTGGCAAGGTCGAGCAACACGGTCACATGTATTGCAAAACTAGTCACAAGGTGGAATCACGTCTTGGGAAACAACATGTGCACGGAATCACGGACCCTAACTCTCAATATTCCATGGAGTATGGTAGGATCAACTTTCTACAAGATCAACTAAATCCCACTGGGAAATGTATGTATTATTACCACAGGCATCATCTAATTGTCAGCATAATTTATTTATGCAAGTTATGTCAAATGTGAAATATTGGCTAAGTCCAATGAAAACTAGGTAGCAAGCCTTGTGGGGCCCTCAAACAAAAATATCTTGATCTCAATGATAGCATAGATAAATCTTTAGGGACAGTTTATTTTTCAATCAATCATGTTAATAGAAAATCTTCACAAAATGCAGGCATGCAAAGATTTCCTTTAGTAAGGAATAACCTAGTTAAAGCTATCGGTATATGACTTGGACTCTTGCATGTAGTTATATGGGATTCAGTCTACCTACATGAAATTTGTATGCTACGACTGTGTTTGAGATTTTGTTCCTAGACAGAACATAATTTATAATAGTTAGAAGGGTTCACATGCCAACAGTGGATGCCAACTTGTCATTATTTTCCAATCTACAAGCCCTGGTTTGTGTACTTGTGTTGTATTCCAATTGAAACCTTAAAAAATACCTTTTTAAGTACTTTAGGTTTCCAAGTGATTTATTATTGTATATTATGTTTATGTTATGTCTCCTACTGTGTTAACCGGTGCTTGTTAGGATACATTCCATAGGTTATGGTTTCTATAATGCAACAAGCAAAATAAGATATGTTAAATGAACTTCAACATTTGAAATTTACTTCCAAGGGAACACCATTTGTACATGTAGATTTCTATAAGGTTATATAACTAATCTTACCAGAATCGAATAAAATTTAAAATTTCGATGCAACCTCTGGTATATACCCAAGATATCAAGTGAAGGAAACAAACCAGCTTCCTGTGTAAGCATAACAGCAAAAATTATGATGGAAATAAGGGATGCAAATTTAAGCATAAGCCTTTGAAAATGCTTATTCAATTTTCTATAAAATTATTATTCAAACAATCATAAGAAACAATAATTTCGGTCAATTCCATAGATAAACATAAAATAAAATTTTATAACTAGCAACATTCTAAGGTAAAAAATTTTGTTCCTTCAAAATTGAAATTATACACATTTATTTAAATTTTAAACTCATGGGCATGCTCCTCAAAATCAAATCAACTGATTGATGAACATTCTTTGTAGGTTAATCAAATCAAATGTATGTATTACTATAACAGGCATCACCTAATTAGTATGAAGATGTGAGTTCCAAACATAAACCTAAAGATGATAAAATAGTAAGTATGCATGATGGGCAAGTTAGGACGAGGACGAGGACTTGGCACTTGGGAAAAGGAGAAAAAGAAAATGATAAAGCTCTTTCAAATTCACATGTAGAATAGGAGGAAATAATTCTTTAGTATCAAGATGTCCTCAATCTTTATCAAACTTTTGAAAATAGGACCAGGGATTTTAAATAACAAGCTTAAAGATGAGTTATCATCTGGAGCTATAGATTTGAAAGCTATAGAAGAGAAAGAACACCACTTAGAAAGGGACAAGAATTTTCTTGAATAGGAGATGGAAGATTTAATCAAGTAGATGAGCTTGCTAATGGAAGAACTGACTTCCACACATGATTAGGAAAAAAGTCTTAGAATAAGACTGTAAGAAGAGACAACCCAGAGTAGGAGGATTGATGTAGCTCTGAGAAGATTCCAAGAGGCATTGAATAAATCATAGGAACAAAATAATGTTTTGAAAACAAAGATACCAGCAGGAACTAAGACGCTGAAGGATGTTGACAGAAAGTTTGACGCATCTCTGAAAAGAATCCAATAGAAACATGACCTTGTTATTCTCAGATATTTTTAACAACCAAACTGCATGTGAAATTATCTCTCTGATTTTACTATGTGTATATTGTGTTGTTGTTAATGTGAGAAACTCAACAAAGAATCCTATAGCTAGATTCTACTCAGAAAATAGCAGCATTTTTCTTGTTTCTGATTCATTTTGTCTCGATTTAGACACCATCCTGTGGTGTGGTTTGTATAGAGACCAACCACGCTTTATTCTTTTGAGCACTACACCAGATATTCCACATCTGATTATAGGACCGATCTCCTTCTATTTATACAAACACACAAAGTTATGAAGTCCATTCAAACTTCTTCCCTTTACGCTTACTAGGAGCTTGAATTGCAACATCTTTGTGAGGCCTTTCTCTATCCAGTCCTCTTAAATCCTTGCTCTATTTCAATGAATATATTAATCATTATGTGGCAAGTGTGTTGACATATTAGGTTTCTATGACAAGGATTCTAATGATTAGCAGACTTTGCTTTTAAACTAGGTTTGAAAGGAGCTTAAGCACTCATATTTTCACCATAGGTTGAAAATTCTGTCGAGATTGTATAAAAATATCAATGGTCAAATGTATAACACTAACACTCTTGAAATTCCTCCAAAGCACTAGCTAACCTTTTGATTATCTATGCTTCATCACTAGGTGATATTTTTCATCACAAGTAATGGACTGCTTAAAGGGAATTTTTTATGTCAAAATCACTTTTAAGCACTTCACTACAGTTCATAATTATTGTTCATTCAGTCTAATTATCCATGCTTCCAATAGCACAGAAGGGAGTGAGCATAATAATGACCACTTCCAAGGAGATTATTCATTCCCTAGGGCGAAGGTGGTCCCTAATCCCATTATCATTTTGGGGGTGGATCTGAAGTTTCTTCTCAACAAGCCTTGAACCAACTCCACAAGACACTTATGAATATTGTATATGATAAATAGAAACAATAGACATGTTACATCCTAGCTGTGGGGTCACTAAATTTGATTTTATAGCCAAAAATATTATCTCCACCTGATCCTTTTAGTTAAAGGACTCTTATAAATATTGTATTTGATCAATACAAACAACAAACATGTGAAATCCTAGCTATTGGGACATTTCAACATCTTTTACGGGCAAAAATGTTGTCTCCACTTTATACATCTATGAAAATATAGTTGTGTGGATAATTACTCATTCATCAAAAATATCACTTGTTAAATATGGGGTCAATCTGATAGAAGATTATGATTGGATACTTTAGGTAGATTCTTAGAATATACCAGCAATTCAAAAAGAGCTTGAAACACTTATTTCATTGTCATTAAGTTTAATATGATTGATTACTAAGTTCGTTGACTCTCTTTGCATTAAAAAATTTGGTGCAGGTGTTATATGTGCCTGATGAAACCTTGAAGTACGTGAAGTGAGCCCAGATCACCCTTATTCTTAGTGTTATTACTTATTTTTGAAGTAGCAACATCATTAGACAATTTTTAGAAGAAATTTCTATTAAGAATCTAGTATATCAGAAAAAAGATAGAAATAATGACGTGTTTGAAATCTATCTCATAGCTTACTATGTAAATATATGTACTTGAACTGTCACACTAGGATCTGTAAAATTTCTTTTCAATGTACAGTGTTTCATTATATGTAATTAAATATGCATATTTACATATTATATGTTATAAAAGTTATATCTAACGAGTGAAATTAAGTAGTTGTGGCATAGTTTTTAGTACAATAGCCTAATATGTAAATGTATGTAGCTCATTGTAATAGATAGTTCCTTACACCTTCACCATAGGAAGACATGGGAAATTTTACAAGAACTAGCGACTCGATGGGATATTGATTGAGAGAATGGTATACAAATACTAAGACAAGGAGAAAAATTGTTTTAAGATCCAGTGACCTTTGTTATAGTCTATGATAATTGATTGTGATATTGATAGGGAATCTAATCCAGGTTGATAGAAGTAGAAGACCAATCTGTATTAGCAACTAAACATCATTATTATTTGTTTTCATGGATACTTGGGTTATTGATGGCTTATTGGATAGATTCCATAGTGTATGTCCAATCCCATTGCATTTCACATTTTCTCTCAATTATGATAACACATTATGTGTAGGTAAGAACCATGGTGACCTAAACATTTTTTTAACCTTGCATTGGCCACAATGAGTTAGCAGTCCAAACTATGCACTCTTATAGCACCATTGAATCTCATTAATTAGTTATGACAGATAGAACTCTAGTACCTATATTAACTTGAAATGTTAAGGATATTTTCCCACCAAAGTTAACTATCTTATTCATAGGGTCTCATTCTTAGGAACTATTATCAGTGTGACCATATTTCGTCTTTACAAGAGTATAAGTTATTTATAAGAAACTCTGTAGTGAATGTAATGGTTAATGGATTTCATAATCTTGTAGTGAATGTGACAGTGAATGTGTCACAAACCATATAGGTCTTTCTTGGACTCATCGTTTGCATTCCTTGTTGCACTAGCTCAACAAGGAGGAGTCACCCCCCATGTGGGCAAACATTTATCTTCTATAAACTAGGTATAACCTATGCCCAAGGAGGCTAAAGTAGTGAAGGAAATGACCTCCACCATATATAGATTTTTCAAGTTGATTTACCCATGTTGGAATTCCTATGATAATAAGGACAATATAACCCTCTTGTACAACTATAGCATGTTTACCCCACATATTATACACTTCAAATTTCACACCACGTGACACTAGTGACTAGTACCAAAGGTATTCCCTTAAGATTTGTCACTGTATAACAAAAAAGTTTAGGCAAAATTCATAGCCAAGCATGGTGATGTGCTATGAAACTACTACAGAAATTGAGAGCAGCCCTTATTGGCAGTTCTAGATATAGTTTAAGAGAAGCATTTGTTCATCAGTCACTTTCACAGTAGTAGGTGACTAATATGCATAAAGACTATGGATACAAGATATGTAGTAGCATCTCATGTAAAATTCTTATTACAATAGTTATTCTTCAACAAATTATATACATAGTTCATTCAGACAATGGTTTACAATTGGTTGGCATCAAAATTTCTAAGATGGCAAGATTCGCTCGTTGTCTCACTATCTGTATGCAAGGAAATTCAAAGTAAGCATAGAAGTCGTTTCATCAAGAGCCCACTGTAAGTAGGAAATATTCTTATTGCATAGTCTTCTAAGAGAAACACATATTATTACCATCACAAGATCACCATAGATCTTCTTAACATGAACTTGATCTTATGGTGTTTGGCTTTGTGAGCATAATGTTGTTAGTTCTCCTCCCATCCTTTTGTGGTCTATCACTTGTTGGGTTGTGTTATATTCTTTCCATGACTAGACCACCCTTTGTTGCATCGATTGCACAGTGGGGGGGTCACTGGGGGTTTGAGGGGGTTAGATAGGACCCCTTTATGGGGTTCAGGGCTGTGCCTCGGGGAAATTATTTTTTGACCCTATATTAGGTAGGTAGACATACTTATGGTTTTTGCACATGGTTTTGGGCGCGATGGTTTTAGGTCCATGGTATTGGATGCTTTGGCATGTATATATATGTGTTGTAACATTGAAAGGAACATAATGAAAAATCAATCTGGTAGTCCCGCTTTTGGGATCCTGGGGAAAATCTCTGTGTATATTTGTTTTATGTGTTATGGTCTCACTATTGTTGATTTTCTGTGTTTTATAATTCGTATGTCAGTAATTTATGTATGGGGTTAAAAACTACATTTGGTATTAGAGTTGTTTTCACTTCAAGGGATGCCTTTGTTGCTGAGGGGCTTTGCTTGGGCCTGAGGTAGACCCTGTTCAGTGGGAGATTTGTGGGATCGATTATGGTGGTGAAAGAAGATGGCGAGCAGTGGAAAGATAGAGATAGAGAAATTTAATGGTAAAAGTTTTGAGTTATGGAGACTCAAGATGGAGGATCTATTGGTAGATAAAGATGAGTGGATATTGGTAGATCCAGGTACTAAACCAACACGAGTGTTGGATGAAGAATGGAATAAGTTGGATCGAAAGGGAAAGAGCACAATACAATTGTGTGTCTTAGATTCAATATTGCTGAATGTATCAGGGGAAGCTACGGCTAAGCCTTTGAGCGACAAGTTGGGGACTTTTTACCAATCTAAGCCTCTGGTGAATAAATTGTTCCTACTGAAAAATATGTATAACCTGAGGATGAAAAATGGAGATTTGGTGACAAAGCATCTGAATGCATTTAATACTATGGTAATTCAGTTATTATCTGTTGATATTAAAATTTCAGATGAAGATAAGTGCATCAGTTTGTTGTGTTCTCTACCAGATTCATGGGATAGTCTAGTTATTGCAATAGGTAGCAATGCAACTGCTTTGTAGTTTGATGAAATAGTCTCATCCTTCTCGATGGAGAATATGAGACAAAAAAATATGGAGAGCCAAAGTTTGACGCATCTATGAAAATTGTGTATATTGGAAGTAGAATGAGGTGAGTTTCCCCTTTGGTGGTAAGAGGGCAAAATAGAGATTAGAGCCATTGCACAGTGATGTGTTTGGAACTGTGAAGGTTCCATCACTAAGTAATTTTGTGTACTATGTATAACTTATAGATGATTTCCCAAGGAATACATGGATATAATTCCTTAAGAAGAAATGTCAAGTCTTTGACAGGTTCAAAGAATTTAAGTCTTTGGTGGAAAAATAGATAGAGAAGAAGATAAAGGTGTTGAGGAAAGATAATGGTGGAGAGTTTTGCAAGAAGGAATTTGAAGAATTCTATAAAAAGTGTGGTATAGCACGGCAGAAGACTACTCCAGACATGCGTGAGCAAAATGGAGTTGCAGATATAATGAACAAGATGTTGATGGAAAGAGAAAGAAGCATGCCTAGTGGTGTCAGGTTAGGACATGAATTATGGGCAGAGGCAATGGAGACAACATGTTACTTGGTCAATAGATCACCTTCATCAGCATTCGAGAATAAGACTCCAAAAGAGATATGGACTGGGAAGAAACCTAGTCCTTCACATCTGAGGGTATTTGGATGTGATCCATATATCCATGCCCAAAAGGAGAAAAGAACAAAGTTGGATAGTAAATACGAAAAGTGTGTTGGAAATAGTGCTGAGAGGTGGGGCGAATCAGTATTATTAAATAAAAAAAAATTCATTTTCATAGACATATATATATATATATATATATAATAATATATATATATAATATATATTATATTATATATAGATATATAGATATATATATATATATGCTACTTCAGTTATGGGAACATGCATATATATGCAACTGTGTCTAAAACAACCAACATATATCAATAAACTTATGATTCAGTTAATCCATTAAATGTTGTTCTTTAATCAATGCATCAGAACTTCATTAACCATAAGAATAGTAAACAAGTGCAATAAAATAGAACAGATCATCACACACATGAAAACAAGATATAAGGTGGAACCCCAATGTGGGTGAAAACCACCTGCGATAATTGGTCTCTATGTTCTTTTAATAAGAAACTTCTTTTTACAATATTTTTGTACTCGTGCAGTCTTATACCAGTACACAGGCTTCTACCTATACAAGGCTACAACCTTCTCTCATTCTCCAGCTTCTCCTAGAATGGAGCTAAAACCCCCTTAGCTCTTGTACTAACTGATGTATTAGTATGTAGGTTCTGACCTACAGAAGGCTACAACCTTCTCTTTTCTTCTAGGGACCACGTTTCATAAATTTCCAGACTGGATCCGTAAAATAACATGAATCAAACATCAAATGTATCTACATCAACCAATTCCCTTTGCACCAACCAAAACTAAATCAATCAATCACTTCTCTGAATGTTGTAACCAGAATACAGTAACAGTACCTTGACACCAATCCTGATCCTAGAATACCACAACAATAAATAGAAGTAGCTAAAACATATTTTATGAGATGTATGCTACTTCAAGATGAAGAACCTACATGCATACACTTCTATATTAAGGAAAACCAACGTATATGCTATTTTGAATTACTAAACTAGCATGTATGCATGCCATTGTTGTGCCTAACCTATGTACAGATCTATAAAAGACAATTTTCCCTTTCCAAATATTCAAACATCAGTTATACCTAGATTATTGGATTTATAGATCAAGTCATGCGCCAAATATAATAGATCAAAAGCACACGAAGATACTACTATTCAAGCCTTAATATCTTGACCCATCAACAAAACTTATCCTTCTTCTAGTGCTCAAGTTCCTCCTTCGTTCAGATCCAGCTATGCACCATAACCCAATGACCAGTATTCTAGATCTTGATCTTCATAATATATTCAATACTTGAGTGAATGCCTTTACCTAATGATCTCCTTCCCCTTTTATAGTGTTAGGCCTTACTGAATAACATGGTCTAAAACCACTTAGAACCAATACTTGGAACCCAATACCTGGGTTGAACACTTCGGATGAAATACCATGGTCCAAATACTAGGGACTAGATACCATGGACTAAAAAAATGGTTTCCCACATGTACACGCTTTTCCTTGCATGAAAGTGCGTGCATATTCATATGTGCCTTTTGATTGGTGATCTCGCGTGTATACATGCTTTGGTTAAGTGGAACCTACGTATATCTCTTTTTCCTTTATTCTAAGAGCCTAAACTGTGATCTGTCATTTGAGTGAGTTGCCATCAAGGGCAACACCTATGTCATAGTGCCAAACCTATGTGATACTGCCAACAATATCCCCCTTTAGACTTGATGGCAACCCCAAGTCACTCTCCCCCTTTGTCATCAAGGGCAAAGGGTTATGCTCCCCCTGAGTATATGCTAAAATCTTTGCTCTCCTGTGATGTGCATGCTCCCCCTGACTGTAGCTGAGGTCTACAAAAAGATGTTCTTCAAGAAAGACATGACTCTATACATTATAAATGACCTTCCTATCACCAAGGACTCATACATACATCCATCACCCAACCAAGTGGGGATATACCAATATTGATTCATACACCCAACCAAGTGGGGATACACCAAAAGTTTACACATCATAAGATAGGAACGTTTCATCATACATCCCAGGCATAGCGGGGAAACCAAAATAGGCCATTACATGACCTTGATAATAAAAAATATAGAGATGAAATATCTAAAACAAGACTATGACCATCATCAACAACTATCATCAACATCATCTATCAATCATCAGTCAGATCAGCAACCATGTTCTCCCTCAACACCTATTCCACTTGAAACCAAAAACAACTTGTGAAATTGAACCAATATCTTCTACGATAATGCCAACAATGCATTACTAGAAGTATATGCTCCCCCTAAACCTGTGCCAGATGGTCTCTGTCAGACCCATGTCAGGCTCTTTTCATTCCAAGTCTAGCCCACTATTTTTCTTCAAATCAACATATATGCGACTGTATCCACAGAAACCGGTGTATGTATGTGGATCCTCCTCATGAAACTTGCGTACAACCACTTTTCTCTGAAACAGATAAGTTTCAATAGCAAAATGATGCATCCACTACTCCCAGCTTCTGTCTGAGGTATTCAAATGTCTCCCTGGGTACTGGTTTGGTGAATATATAAGCAACCTGTTCCTTGGACGGAACATAATCCAATTTGATCTTTTGTTCAAGCACTTGTTCCTGAAGAAAATGATATTTGATAGGTATTTGCTTCGTCTTTGAATGCATGACTGGATTCTTTGAAATACTGATTGCACTTGTATTATCACATAAAATGGAGATAGGTGGAGTACAAATGATTTGAAAGTCTTGCAAAATTTGCATCAGCCAAAGCAGTTGTGTGCAGCAAGATGTAGCAACCACATATTCTTCTTCTACTGTAGATAATGCAATTGAACTTTGTTTCCTGCTGAACCAAGATACTAATCTGGAACCCATAAAGAATGCACCACCACTAGCGCTTTTTCTATCATCCACGCTTCCTGCCCAATCTGCATCTGTGTATGCATGAAGTTTGAGATCTGTATCTCTAGGATACCATAAGCCATAGTTTTGTGTTCCTTGTAGATATTTGAAAATCCTTTTAACCGCCTGAAGATGTGATTCTTTTGGATTTGCCTGGAATATTCCAACTATTCCCACTGCATGCATAATGTCTGGTCAAGTACCTATTAGATAGAGCAAACTACCAATCATGGATCTATAGGTTGGTTGATGTACTACTGCTAAATCATCATTTACGCTGAGGCTGCATCTTGTTACCATAGGGGTACATATTGGTTTCGAATCTTCCATGCCATATTTCTTCAAGATTTGCTTGAGGTACTCGGTTTGTGATAGAAAGATACAATCTTTTGACTTGTAAACTAAGCAGGGACATTTCAAATTATTTCTGCATCACCAAAGAAATGTTTTGACTCATGGCTTCTTCATTGCTACTAAAGATGATATCATCAGCATACACAACAAGTATTAGCAATTTATAATTATCAATTTTGATATATAGATTTTTATTTATTGATCCTTTTGAAAAACCTTCTTGATGGAGGTATTTGTCGACACAATAATACCAAGCCCTTAGAGCCTATTTAAGACCATAGAGTGCCTTCTTAAGTTTGCATACAAGTTTTGGATCATTTCCAAGGATGAATCCATCTGGTTTCTCAATATACATTTCTTCTTCTATGTCTCCATTTAAAAAGGCAATTTTCACATCCATTTGATATACTTTGAACTTCTGAAAGCTAGAAAGAGCAAGGAACATTCTTATGGCTTCAAGTCTAGCAACTGGTGCAAAAGCTTCTTCAAAGTCTATGCCTTCTTGTTGAGCATACCCTTTACAAACAAGTCTGGCCTTATTTCTAATAAGATCTCCATTTTCATTCAGTTGTTTTTGAATATCCATTTGGTCCCTATGACATTCTTATCATTACGTCTAGGAACCAATTCCCAAGTGTTATTCTTTTCGATCTGCTCAAGTTCGTCATTCATGGCCTTGACCCAACATTCATCTTTGCCTACTTCACTTACATTTCATGGTCCAACGGACAAGAGTAATGCTAGACAACTTGAAGCTTCTGCTATAGTTCTTCTTATTTGAACACCTACCTCTTTTTGCTCGAAAATTTGAGTCTCTGGATGGTTTTTCTGAACATACCTGGATGGAGTCTTTTCTTCTATTCTTATATGTTCTTCTAGTGCCTCATACATTTCTTCTTTAGCATTAGTCTGGTCTGATGTTGAAGGATAGTCCTCTTCATCTTCAAAATCTTCACTTTTTATCTGTTTTGAATTGTTTCCTTCTTCATCAATGACCACATTAATACTTTCAACAATTTTTCCAAGTCTTTTATTGTAACACTTATATCCTTTACTTTGGGAAGAGTAACCAAGGTGAATGCCTTCATCTGCTCTAGGTTCAAACATACCAAGATTTTCATCAGCCCTTTTGATGTAACATTTTCTTCCAAAAACCTTGAAGTATTTTACCATAGGATTCTTACCATACCAAAGTTCATGAGGAGTTTGAGTGTTTTTTACCCGAACGTTTGTTTTGTTGAGAATAGTAATGACTGAAAATGTAGCTTCACCCCAGAAGGTTGCAGGAGTTCCAGATTCATCAAGCATAGCATGAGCCATTTGTTGAACCGTTATGTTTATCCTTTCCACTACTCCATTTTGTTGAGCGGTCCTTTTAGTAGAGAGTTCCCTTCTTATTCCATGTTCTTCACAAAAGTCAAAAGATTCATCCGGGGAAAACTCCCCTCCTCGATCAAACCTGAGGCATTTGATTCTACAATCTGATTCATTTTCAATGAAGGCTTTGAAAGCTTTGAACTTTTTGAAAGCTTCATCTTTATGCTTCAAAGTCCTATCCAACACATATTGGAAAAATCGTAAATGAACAATATAAAGTATTCTTCTCCTCAAGGTGACATTTTCCTCAATGGACCACATAAATCAGTATGGAAAATTTCAAGTGGCTTACTAGCTAATCCTTACTTCTCAGGGAAATTAGTTTTGGTTTTATTACCAAATTGACATGATTTGAATATTGTATTGTCTGGAATTTTGATGTCATGGAGATCGCGAACCGCTTGATATTTGCATGCTTTTCTTATCTGAGAGAAGCTTAGGTTCCCCAATATTCTATGCCATAGCTAGTGTTCATCAGCCTTGCTTAGGTAGCAATGTTGTTGTCCTCCCTTGAGTATGTATAAATTATTTGGAGTTCTTATGCCTTTGATCATTGTTTCTCCCATATCAAGCTCATGAACAATACATCCATTTGATCAAAATATTACCTCATTTCCTTGATCACACATTTGGCTAACACTCAATAGATTATTCTTTAAGCCATCAACATACATAACATTTCTAGCTTTGATTTTTTCTTTCAAAAGAATAGAACCTTTACCTTTTATGAATGCAGGTGTGTCATTTCTGAGTGAGACTTTCCTTTCCTTTCTTAAGGCACTATATGACTGAAGTTTTTCTTTATCACCTGTCATATGTTTCGAGCATCCCCTGTTGATGTACCACTGATTTTCCTATCCTTCCACATATAAGGCTATACCACATCTTTCTGGTTGTGGTTCTTTCTTTCTCCAAGTTTTGAGACCCAATGAAGTTTTCTCCTTCTGAGATGTTCACCAAAACTTACTCATGCATTCAGAATCTTCATGACCAAAGTTGTTACAAATAGATCATTCTATTTCACTTTAAAGAGAAGAAAAGTTATTGTAGGTCCTCTTCATGATCCCAGTCACGCTCTTTGATTTCATGGTTCTTGAGTCATGATGGTCTTTTAAGCAACACATTGTGCAACTTTGTGTCCAAAGTTATGACATCAAAAGAATTGGCCATTAAAGAAATTCCTATTGTTATCAAATCTACTGTCCAGGTGATTGTAGGTTCCATTAACATTCATTCTTAAGGCAAATTGAGAATGATTTACTTGTGGTTGGTTGTGTTATCACAAAACCAGTACTGATAGCTGCTGATCAGGTAGACTCTGTGTAACTGTTTCAGACCAATCTTTTGACTAAGGATTAGCCTCCTTAGCCTGAGAGGGCTCTCTCAAAGGATTAATAATATTGATTTATGATAATATAGATGGCTAACTCTATCTTGGGTTTGTGTGTTTGTAGGTTGAAAAGATGAAGGCTTGCTACCATTGGGCTATGGAGTCAACAAGTCAATAAATTCAGTGGCAAGGTTTCTTGACATGAAAGCTGAGGCAAATGGGGTTTTCAAACAATTATAATTCACTCAAGGAAATAGGTCATCACAATAATTCCATTACTAAAGGAAGTCAGAGCATAGGATTATGAATTCTGAGTAATAGTAATGAAATCTACTGTTGATAGTTCAAAGGTGATTTAGTCACAAGATTATGGAAAGACACATTCATCTCATTACTAAAGGAAGTCAGAGCATAAGATTATGAATTCAGAGTAATAGCAATGATATCAATTTCTCAACACAATCATTCCATCATTAAAATAAATCAGAGCACATGGTTGTGAATTCTGAACAATAACAATGTAATCTAGTGCTGGTGGTTCAAATATAAAACACAGTCATCTTATTGTTAAAGGAAGTCAGAGCATTAGATTATGAATTCTGAGTATTAACAATAAGATCTACTGCAAGTTATCAAAATAAAATATATATCAAGAAAGGGTTAACTCCATGAGAACTCAGATCTATTCAAGAAAACCTCTCTGCATTACTGATTATAGTTCATAGCATAAAGTAGTAGCTGAGCCAAAAAGTCTCCAACCCTTTGCTAATTCGACCTCATGCTCTATATAAAGCATTTACAAATAGGATTCCATCATCCCTCATCAAGAGAAATCGAATTTGCCATCAGTGAACCTATTCTACCCATAAAACAAACATTAACTGCAAATGAAACTAACTAGGAGTCCTAGAGACCTAATAACAATTAGGAGTCTAACTCCTCATTATGATCAAAACAACCTTATCTAAACATTTAACACATTATTTGACACCTAAAACTCCATGAATTCGAATTTGATGAAGCCTCCCACGTGGTCACCCAACTGCTGATGACAAACCCTAGAAATTAGGGAACATGTTTCCCTGTTTTTTAGGTTTAGATCTTTGAAAATTGCAGAGCTGTTTTCTCTTCATCCATGACACTTTTTACAAAACTGAAGGAGGTGTTTGTAGCCCATGTTGTCTAGAACAAAAACCTATCCTTTTTTTTTAAAACATTCCTCCAGCTGTTCAGAATCTTCGCTTGAAAAACACGTGGCAAACAGGAAAAAATCTGTTTTCTGAAAGTCGGGTCTCAATGAAAGCTTAGTATCTCCCAACTGAAAACACTTATGAAGAAATTGAGATACATTATTGTAACAGGAGAGTTGATGAAGATAAACCTCCTTCAGAATTCCAAAATACCGTTTCATGTGACCAGAAACGGATTTGAAAAACAGGTGTAAAACCAGTAGACAAAGCTTGACTTTCAGTAGTTTCATAGCGCAAGTTTAAACATAAATTCCTCCCACCTCAGAATGAATTTGAAGAAAATGAAAGAGGTTTTTGTAGTGCAGCATGTTAGGAATAAAAGCCTCTTTCAGTTTGCAAAATTAAGTTCTCAGCTACTCAGGAAAGCTTTTAGAAATTGACTAGTAAAAGGAGAAAACAGAGTTTTTCTGGTAAAACAGGCTGCTACAGGGGTTTCGTAGCGCGCTACGAAAACTCCTAGTTCAGTGATTTCGAAGCTAGTTTGAAAATTTCTCCAAAGAAATGTGAGATATGACTTCCAAACTCATGGTGAGGCTTCTGGGACATGGAATGAGGCTGTCATACTTTGATGGAAAAGAGATATGACCTTGGAACACTTCTAACCTTATGACCTAACTCTTAAAGCATAAAATGACCTAGAGACCCTTTAACACCATGACTAAAAGAACGGTTTGTAAATGAGAATGACACTAATTGTGATGAGGTGACTCAAAACTTATAAGACTATGATTAGAAACAAGGCAACTTACCAAAGCTTAGAGACAAAGATTTTAGGGTGATAACAGGTTGTAGCTTCTATTCATCCTTGAAGTAGATTGACCCTATTTTACTTGGTGATCTCTATTCATCCTTGAAGTATATTGACCATTATTTACCTAGTGATTTGCTTTATTCCTTTACTAACAGTTGTAAACCTGTTCACTTCTCCTTGCTGCATCAAGATAACTTTTGGAGGTGGATGGCTTCTATGCTTGAGATGCTTCTTCGGTATATCCAAGACCTGTCTTGATTAGAGGAGAACACTGCACTTTGATAATCTCATGTAAAGCTTCAGATCCTTTAGCAAATCTAAGATTTAGATCTTTTTTTTTTCTCAGTATCTTTTCTAAGTCCCACAATTTCACTTTCTAACTTTTCATTGTGTTTTTCCCTTTCAGCAAGTTGGAATGTTAGAGTATCTATGATCATATTCTTTTCTTATAAACAGATTTTTAAGTTTATAAATTTCTTCATAGAGATCATATTCATCTATAGCATCCAAGAAATCATCATCTTCAAAAACCATCAAAATTCTATAATCATTACCATGTTCATCTTCATCACTATTTGAAAGTCCATCATTGTATTCATGTGTATAATAACTTTTCTTATTTACATTCTGTTTTCTGTTCCATTTAACTGGTTCCTTACCATTATCAAGCTTATCTTTATGAGGACATTTGGCTACATAGTGACCGACTCTTCCACAAGCAAAGCATTTGAAAGGTAGCTTACCTCTGAATCTTCCAAAACCCTGTTGAAGGTTCTTGATGCATTCTGATTCTTCCTCTCCTTCTGACGTATGACCTGACTCATTGTATTCTCCTTTGAATGCAACTTCTCTCATGTCTAATGGCCCCCTTTTTCTCATTTTGAAAGTAGTTAGGATTCTGTGCAACTATGACATCATAATACTCTGAAGATTCTGCTTTTCTTTTATGGCAGAAACCTTTGGTTCAAACATAGAAGACAAGGATCTTAGAACCTTTTCAACTAAAGTAACTTCTTTTATTTCTTCACCCAAATTTTTCATGCGATTAACAATCTCATCTATTTGTAAGAAATAATTAGCCACACTTTCATCATTGTGCATTCTGAGAGTTTCATATTGAATTTTGAGAGATTCTAGTTTTGCATGTTTTACCTGATTGTCTCCTTCATAGCTTAGGATGATCTTGTACCATACTTCCTTGGTGGTTTTAAGCTGCATAACCTTGACGAATTCTGATTGAGATAGACTTCCCAATAGAGTATTGACAACCTTTGCATTTGTTTCATACTGCTTTTTACTAGTCGTATCTGTAGGAGTTGTTCATAGAAATGTGTATCCTCCTTCCACAATATCCCAAACTTCTACACCAAGAGATTGAATATAGCTTGTGGTTCTTACCTTCCAATAGATGAATTTTCTCCCATCAAATATTGGTGGCCTAATGGATGCCTCTTTTTCGTAGTTGCTCATGATGATAGATCTTTGTTCAAGCGATTAAGCTTCTTCTAAAGGACTACTCTGATATCAATTGTTGGAAAATAATACTGAGAGGGGGGTGAATCAAGTATTATTAAATCAAACAATTTTCATTTTCATATATCTATATATATATATATATATATATATAATATTATATATATATTATATATATATATATATATATATATGCTACTTGAGTTACGGGAACCCACATATATACACAACTGTGTCTAAAGCAACTAGAGTATGTCAGTAAACTTATGATTAAAGTTAATCCATTAAATGTTGATCTTTAATTAGTGCATCAGAACTTCATTAACAATAAGAGTAGTAAACAGGTGCAGTAAAATAGAATAGATAATCACACACATGAACACAAGATATAAGGTGGAAACCGAATGTGGGTGAAAACCACTCGCTACAATTCGTCTCTATCTTCTTTTAATAAGAAACATTTTTTTACAATATTTCTATACTAGTGCAATCTTGTTCCAATACATAGGCTTTTACCTGAAGAAGGCTACAACCTTCTATCGTTCTCTGGCTTCTCCTGGAAGGGAGCTACAACCACCTTAGCTCTTGTACTAGTTGATGTAATAGTACGTAGGTGCTGACCTACAAAAGGCTACAACCTTTTATTTTCTTCCAGGGACCACGTTTCATAAATTTTCAGACTGGATCCATAAATAACATCAATCAAACATCAAATGTATCTGCATCAACCAATCCCCTATGCACCAACCAAAACTAGATCAATCAATCACTTCTTTGAATGTTGTAACCAGAATACAGTAACAGTACCCAGACACCAATCCTGATCCCAGGATACTGCAGTAATAAATAGAAGTAGCTAAAACATATTTTATGAGATGTATGCTACTTCAAGGTGAAGAACTTGCATGCATACACTTCTGTATTAAGGTAAACCAGCATATACGTTGTTTTGAATTACTGAACTAGGATGTATACGTGCCATTGTTGTGCCAAACCTGCATACAGGTCTATAAAAGTTAATTTTCCCTTTCCAAATATTTAGACATCAGTTATACCTAGATTATTAGATTATAGATCAAGTCATGCGCCAAATATAACAGATCAAAATCACACAAAGATACTACTATTCAAGCCTTAAGATCTTGACCCATCAACAGAACTTATCCTTCTTCTAGTTCTTAGGTTCCTCCTTGGTTCCGATCCAACTATGCACCATAACCCAATGATCAGTATTCTAGATCTTTCTCTTCATAAGATATTCAATACTTGAGTGAATTCCTTTCCCTAATCATATCCTTCCCCTTTTATAGTCTTAAGCCTTACTGAATACCATGGTCTAAAACCACTTAGAACCAATACTTGGGACCTAATACCTAGATTCAACACTTTGGACGTAATACCATGGTCCAAATACCAGGGACAAGATACCATGGACTAAAAACAAGTTTTTCCACATGTACGCGCTTTTCCTAGCATGAAAGTGTGGGCATATAGATACGCACCTTTTGATCTGTCATCCAACATGTATATGCATGTTGGTTAAATGGAACATGTGTATATCTCTTTTCCTTTATTATGAGAGCCTGAACTGTGATCTATCATCTCAGTGTGTTGCCATCAAGGACAACACCTGTGTCATAGTGCCAAACCTATGTCGTAATGCCAACAAAGTGCATATTTATTGGGTATAAGCATGTTTTAAAAGGTTGTAAGCTTTGGAACATAGTAACAAGGAAGGTTTTGTATCACTGAGATGTCTTGTTTAGAGAGGTGAAAGATGTTATTAAACATGAAGTCCCATTAAAGGAACCTGAGAAGATAGAGTTTGAGCTTAAGGAGGAAGAATCAAACTCTACAGCAAAAGAGGAATTAGAATATGAAGATCCACAAACTTTTGTTGTGAGAAGATCAGTTCGAGAAAGAAGGCAGCCAAAAATGTATTGTCCATATGCTTTCTATTCAAATTTTTCTTTAACTATTATTAATGATGATCCTAAAACTATGAAGGATGCAGTAGATTAAGAGGATGGAAAACTTTGGAAAGAGACCATGGTTGACGAAATGGCATCTTTACACAAAAAAGACATTTGGGATCTGGTGGAGTTGTTAGCTAGCAGGAAAACCATTGGAAGCAAATGGGTTTTCAAGAAGAAGACAATTGTAGAAGGAAAGGTGGAGAAATACAAAGCTGGGTTGGTAGCAAAATGTTATTCCCATTAACGGGGAATTGATTTTCGTGATATTTTTTCTCATGTTGCCAAGGTGACTTCTATTAAATTACTTTTATCTGTTGCTGTTGCTCTTGATTTTGAGGTAAAACAAATGAATGTGAAGACATTGATTCCTCACAGGGATGTAGAAGAACATATCTACATGAAGCACCCTGAAGGATTTGTGTTGAAGGGTAAGAAAGAATTGGTATGCAAGTTAAAGAAGCCTCTGTATGGGTTAAAATAGTCACCAAGGATGTGCTATCAGAAATTTGATACATTTATATGGGGACTTGGATTCACCAGAAGCAAAGTAGACTACTGTATGTATTTTAAATTAATTGGTGTTCATGTTATTTATCTAGTCTTGTATATGGATGATATGTTTCTAGTTTGAAATGACATAGAAATTATTGTTGAGAGATTTAATGGGTGAATTAATCCTCTAATATTTATATGTCAATCCGGGCTCGTAAACACGAGTCATATTGTGCTTTTTACATTCACTTCTAGGTCAGAGTTTTGATGTTTCCTTTATGATGATCAATTGGGTAATAAAAAAAACAAATGCTCTCAAACTCAAAAGAAAACAAACCGTCTTTGTAGCACAGGCATAATCAATAATGAAAATTAATTCAAAGACTTCAAAACCTCTATAAACTTAACCTATTTGAAACTAGAACTAAAATCTAGACTTAAAAGGTGACTTGACTCATTACCATAGATTGCAGGTTATGAGAATGGATTCCTAGTCAAGAAAACTGCACAAAAAACTCAATCAATCAAAACCAAAGCTCTAATTCTTACAATTCTCACTCAAAAGAATTAAAGATTTACCCTACTTGTAATGGTAATCCAACTCTAGCTAAGCAATCAAACTATACTCAATGACTCATTAACCCTAATAGGTTGACAACAAACCAAAATCTTGATGTTGAGCACCAATTTAGATTCTCTACTTCACACTTAACTGAATAAGATTGACTTTTTACCCTCAACTAAGCTACATACATGTTCCTAATCGATCATAACCCTAACAAAAACTTCAAGCATTAACTTTATTAAAAAATGTCAAACAAATGAAACAACTATGAAAAATTGTAGTCAAGGGCTACCCTAGAGTCACATAAATCTTCAAATTAAATTTAAGTAAACCTATTCGAAACCTTCGCAAACCAACACTTTGTTTCCGAAATCCAGTCAGGCATGCATTTGCTGGGGAATATTTCGAGCTATGTTTTGAGTCACAATCCATATTCTAAGCTATTGAAATATAATCAAGCATTCCAAATGAAACAATGGGAATCAAGCATTCCAAATGAAACAAAGGGAATCACTTTGAAAACTAAACTATATCACTCTTTTAGACTCTAAAATCAATCCACGAATTCTACTTAAGAAACTGAGAATCCATTTGATAAATGAAACTAGCTCAAACTATGATAAGCCATTTGAATCAATTACTCTAGAAGGAAAGGATTTTATGGTATACATACTTATGTAAATAACTTAGTAGAAAAACCAATCAATTTTAGACTAGATCAAACTCACGACAAGTCATACTATTCTAATTAACCAACACAAATCTATGGAAACAATTCAGAAGGAAATCACTCAATTCGATCACTGAAAGAAACAAGAAGATGTGATTTTGAAATTGATTGAATACAATCCAATGTATAATTAAACTCAGACCCTATCAACTCTAATTACTCACTATGTTATCTGACTTCGTCATTAGAGTGTTTCTCTCCACTCTCAGTAAATAGACCATCTCAACATAAGCATTCAATGGACAATGTGATTCAAACAAGTTTTATATGCATTTATGACAACACAGTCAAGGAAATGTGATTTGTGGTTTCAGAGGACAGAGTATTTCTTTGCCTTGGAAGTAAGAGCACTAATCACAAGATATTCATATATTCATATTGTTGAAGCAAAGGGATCTAAAAATGCATAATTTTATCAACACAATAAAATCATTTGAAATCAATATAAATCTCCACAATGCATGTAAACAAGTGATTAACCAAACATAAACAAAACGTGATTATGTCTATCACATAGTTATGTTCCTACACAATGGTACAAAGCTGATCCCATATGGGTGGGGCCGGCCACACCTGGGGAGCTTATTAACTTACATAGAATGAGAAACTTTAGTCACAGCTAACTCATTAATCAACATTGAACCATTGAATAAATTGATCTAAACTCAATACATAGCCATCATAACAACCTTTCTAATATAATAAGTCTGGAGATGAAATATACAAATGAAAGTATTCTCTTTCGTTCACTCACCTCCCTTCTTATGCTTGTTGCTCTGCTTTCTATAAATGATGTAGATTAATTGCATTCTAAATGAAATGCGACAACAAACAAATTCATGTTGTGTTTGACTTCTCTAGATGGCCTTCGAATAGCTAATGGTTGATTTTGATGTTGATCAACACGTGGATGGAGGAAAAGAACTTATCAAACCATAAATGTGGCATGAAAATAGGAAGATTTGAATTTCACTCTTAAGTACAAATATGCATATTTGAAAGCAATTGGGCTCAGAGAACTCCGCATATCTTCCAAACCGTAAGGAATTTTAGAAAAATATTTCAGGGTTAGTAAATTGGTTATATAGGGACCAAAACTTGTGTTCTACATTTTCTTCATTTGCCTTCACCTGTATGGAAATCGAGGTGGAATTTGGAAGTTTGAAAATTATTGCAAATTTGGGCAAATTTGTGAATTTACTTCTAGAGACACATGAGTGACCTTGGTGCAACACAAGTTACGGAAAGGTATTAAAAATTTAATTTTACAATAACCTCTCTCAGTTTCTCCAGAAGCATGCTGAAAGTATCAAAGGCCCAAATTGGTCATTTTCGTACTCTATTGGCTTGTGAAGAAATTCAACGACTGAACCCTGTGAAAATGGGCTTAGCAAAACCATCATTAGTAAATCATGGCATAACCATCTTTAATCATAGAAAAGCTAATAAAACTAAGGATAATTAACCACAATGCATAGGATGTAATTTTGCAATAAATGATTGAATTATGATGTGAAATGAGTATGCTTGCATCGAAATTTAAGTTGTTAATGGAGGTTTTGTTAGATGGAAAAATGGGCATATTCAAGGCCCAACATCTCGCCATGCCTGAGGGTTTGCATGTCCTCATGCAAACAAATCTCATACTGTTTTGATAGGTTCTTGTGGGACATCATTACTTGGATATTTGAAGGTACTAGTTCTTGTGGAGCAGCACTTATTTGAATGTTTGCAGATGTTGGTTATTGTGGTGCAACACTCTTCATACTTAATAGGTCACACCAATTTACTGAGCAATACAAATTGAGGATAAGAAAGGGATGAGTCAAGGAGAGATGAGTGATGGAGATGGTGAATGGGTGATTGCTACTCTCTCTTTGTAAAACCAATGTCTATAAGCAATTTCCTTTATCATTTCATGGTAGTAATAACTTCATCCTGCTGTTTTTCATCATGGAGGGAGAAGACATCAAAGGGATTTCTTTATCAATGCACCATAAGGTTTTTGCTTTCGGCATGGTGTTGTAATCAGAGTATATATGAAGTGATTGGAAGGATAATAAGAAGATGATGGTTTATGAAAGATGAAATGCATGGAATGAGAAATGGTGAATCAATAAGTTTATTTAACCTTCTAATCAATTAGAGAATCATAATCCAGATTTACCTCAAGTTTTATGTTTTTCATTGATGTGCCCCATGTTACAAGATGAAGTGGGAGATGAACCTAAACATGGCTGAAAGTTGGAGTTGGAATGAATGTTGCTGATGTGTATATGTGTTATGAAGAATTTGGTATCTATGGATAAATACTAATGCCTTAGATAATAGCTATATCTATAACAATAGTGTAAATCACTTTAACCTTTCTCTATAAACAATAGATAATACAAAGAGAATGAGAGGACCTACTTGTACTTTCTCTTTCCTCTTGTCTCCTTTGCATCGATCCGGTTGCTCCTTCTTGATCTTATCACACTTTAGAAGTACCTATAAACATCAATATAAGACAATGAATCAATCAAAGAAAAAGATATATTGATTATAAGTAAAAGGAATTGGATACATTCACACATACAAGAATCACATATCAAGATAAGCATATGGAAAAATGTGCAAATAATTTATTGAATGGAAGAAAGAATTACAACCATGAAGCCTAATTCAAAGCCTGATTCAAAGTCACTCCTCCAACTTTGGTTCCATCCACATCACATCATAAGCATGAAAATCCAACAGCATAATGGAACTTACAATAGTCTCAATTCTCAAACTTACATTATCTCCTTAAAATCATCAAAGTCCAGCCCCTGATAATTTAGATGAGTAGTCAACTTATAGGAAGATGGAGGAGGTTTTTCATCAATGAAGGTATTGAATGACCTTCCATACTCATAATTAGTTCTAGGGAGGAAGGGATGAGAGGATAGGATGTAGCTTAACTCATCCATCATCTATTTTCGAGCTCAAAGGAGATGATAAGTGTGGGAAGCACCTAGAAGGCTCCATAAGATAAGAATATTCCCCAAAACCTATGTGAATTTCGCTCAATATCGCCAAGCGTAGCTCAAAGAGGACTTAAGTGATCTGCAGAGCACCTTGGCATGGACTCAATTGGTCTGCAGCACACCATTTCATGGGCGTAACTACGTTCGTCCCTCTATAGGTCATTTCAGGATGTCTTTAGGACATGAAACTGTCTGGGAAGGAGGCATTCAAAAGGTTGACTTGTTTAGGACATGCAGAAACTGAAATTAGGGTTTGGTGAGCCCTAAAACACTGAACTGGATGATGGGATTGATGCACCCAAATGGATCTATAACAGTTGACCCCTAAAGCATGAAGTCGAAAAATGTAATATCGATTGAAATGTTTAATGATGTGATGAGAAGGTTCTGAAGTGGTTGGTGACCTGCATCAATTACAATACAATATCATGATATTTTGATTCTTCTCATGAATTGCTGATGGAAGGCATACCATTTCTCAGCTTACAAACTTTCATTACAAGTACATAGATAGTCATCTATAGATACAGACCCATTATCATAATGACTATTAATGTAAAGCTATTGTACAAATGATTTGGTACATTTCCTGAAATCGTAGCCTCCATGGACGAAACTAGATCTGGGGTCTTCTATCTCATTCACTCAAGTACAAGTCTAACCATGTGAGTATGTGATCTGAAGTTGAACATTGGAAGACACCATCTAATTACTAGGCAATGATGTGAGTCATTAACAAACGTGAGAGAAATCACTGATAATGATAATGATCCTCAAGGTATTGCAGTACATTCTACATGGTGTGAATGGAGGATTTGATGTCGAACACCATAAAAAGTATTTCAGTCAAAGGCCATTAATGTCAACGTATTGCCAGAAACAAGAAACCTGCCATTGATGTATGCAAGCCTCAAGGTACTGGAAGGGTGTTTCTAAGTCAACTTCTTGGATAATGAGCTAATGTTGACAAGAAACGACTCATCGTAGGAGGACCTTGATGTATCCCACATCAATGACAGGAAATGAGTCTAATGATTTTTGAGATATAATTGACTGATGACACAAGGTTTAGGAATGGAAATCATGAAAATGAAGGTTTATGGTATTGCAAAGGATGAATTTTGACTGAATGAATTCTCTTGAATATGTCAGCAAAACTAAAATGAATTGGTAACATTGACCCAAAACAAAGTGATTGATGGTATGATAGACCAATGGTATGATAACCATCAAGCTAATAACTCGACCCAAATAGTCATGGTGATGAAGTGAAAGTGTCATATTCAAGAGCGATCTACTACCAAAAGTGGTTTACCCCTTTTTCCATTTTCCCCAGTCATTGCTAACCAGTACCTCTTTATTTTTATCAAGCTAGAGAAGGATAACATTTTCTTGTTGTATTATTCAACCCTTCAGGTGAATCCATCGCTATGTGATGTTTTAGCAAGTCTAGCGAAGGTGAAACTCGGCCTTGTCATGATCAACAAGTTTGTTGCTATTTTATGTTTTAATGAGTTTAATGACAAAGATAACTTGGTCCTTTTCATGTTTAGAGAGTTTGAAAAGGGATAAAAAGAAAACTCCACAAGTCATTTTTCGTAGATTTGTCTCTCATGTTTGAAAAAGTGTAAAACAATATGAAAGAGAACCTATTGACCATGTTCAGTCAACGTATTCCTTTTTCGTAAATAATCTATCTCAGCCCAAAAAAAGGGTTAAATTTATACTGAGTAGATGTCGATTCCAATCTATTAATGACCTGAAAAGGACAAGTTCTCGACAATCTTTTCATATTTAGAGAGTTTTAAAAGATCTTAAAGAGGACTCCAAAGGGGTTCCTTTTTCGATGTTTAACAAAGCTCGAAAAAGACATAAAAGTATGCTTTGTGGTCAAAGATGCAATTTATAATTGATCTCGTCAAATTCTATAAGTAAGCTGTAAAACCTGCTTAAAACAACACCAAATGGATTAAAAATAACTTTTTGATGAGTAAAAATAGATAAATACTAAGGTTTATTCAATTAATTAACATGAAATAAACATAAAAGAAGTATTTACCATGTCATTTTACGATTTGATATTTACCATTCAATTTTGTGCTCTGGGCTAGTTTCTTACCTCCAACTTTAGCAATTGATTGTGAGAGATTTTGTGGATGATTTCTCGAGTTTTCTGGACAAGGTAGGAGATCTACCTCTCCTCTTTATTTTTATGTCATTCTTTTACTATTTCATGAAAGTTTTAGGGTTTTTTGGGGCCTCTGTGGTTTGATTTTTTCACCCTAGAATCAACGCATGCTTTCATGCTAAAAACTATGTTGAAGAGCACCCAAATAGAAGGATTCTTTCTCTGCAGTGCACTGCCTCCTTGCTTGGGCTGCACTGGGTGAGTTTCCCAAAGTTTTTTCCCTTGTTTGCTCCAACATTTTTCCTATTTTTTGCATGGAAAGGATCCTAATTAATCTTATGGTTTGATTAAAGGATTTCTTTGGATCAAAATGAAAATTAATTGGTGAGAAAGAGAGCATGAGGAACAAGAAATGATTTCCCTAAATAATCTAGGTATAGTTGAGGCCCTAAAAAATTGTTGGTTGCTCAAATACTTCACGTTGTCAGGAATGAGGCAACAAATAGAACTATTGCAGTTCCTTGTTCATGCATGGTATCCGATAGATCAGGCTTTTCACATATAGGACAAAGTGGTCCCTATTATGATCGATGATGTTTACTTTCTTCCCACACTATCGAGGTAAGGTGCCCCCATCTCACTTTCAGGGTTTTCCTGTGTAGGTGAATCAGTGAGAAATTATATTCGACAGTTTTGTCGGTTAGGTACATAGCCTAGAAAAGATGGAAAAATAAACATCAAGGATGTAAGTGATTTTCCTTTGAGAACTATCCTTTTGACTATCACAAAATAGGCTAGTAGTGTGACACTTCATCTAGTTAACATATCATAAATGCAATATGCACAAGAGTATCTTGAGCCAAAAGTATTCAACTGGTGTGAGGCCTTACTGTCTTCACTAAAAGAACAATTGACAAAGCTAAAAAGTGGTAAGATGGATAATTTTAGCTATGTTTCAATCTTAACCACATTTACTTTAGAAATAATTACATTAATGCAACCACAACATGTAACACTGGATGTAGCTGGTCCTAGAGATCCATAGATGCAGAGCTGGGTCGAATTGATGTCTAGACATGCGGGTCAGAAAAAAATACTTTTTTCCACTGTATTATTCTCTTGGCTCGATCAAAAACACATTGTTGCTGAGGAGAATCCATTCTCAAGGATGTATTTTCATGGAGATCTAGATTTGATTTTACCATTGAGCATTCAATGGGGTGTTGTAGGTAATTTTTTTACCAAAATGTTTTTAATTTTCAAGTTTCTACATGTTTTTTTGTTTTTAATGTTTCCAAGACTAAACTAAAATCATTCTCATGCATGCAAATGTGGGCACTATTTAACCTATGAGGCACCAACAGGATGCAAGTGGGCAAGTGAGGATGAACATTGGGAGAGCAGTTCTCCAGGATTTGGCCAAGACCTTGGCAGAGTTGCATGATCATGTGGAGGGATTAACCCTTCGTATTCAGGATGTCCAGATTGAGGAGTTACCTATGATGCTTTAGTAGCATACCATTGGTGTTCCAGGCCATTAGATGTGCTCTTGTGTATGATAGCTTAGGTTGTGACCTATTATCATGAGCATCTCTAGGTATACTTAGGATGTTTTTGGATGCACTTTGTGTTTTTAGGTCAGATGACCAAATGTGTATTGGACACAAATTTTGTAAAAACTTTTAAAAATTTATCTATTTTACTTTCATTGTTTTTATATGTATGTCTATATGCAATCCTATTCAACTAATGATGTGAATTGAAAAATTTACTTTTACATGTGTTGCAAATGTCGATTTAACACATAGTTTGCTAACGAGTCGGTTAATGTGTTAAAGCTTATGCAAATATCTTGATATTGAATGTACTCAAAAAGTCTCTCCAAAAAATGAAATCTAAGGAACATACAAAGAATTGTTGGATTTAGGACAATATAAATGCTTGTTAGTTGTAGTACAACGAGTTCTGAATCTAGCCTAATGATGATTCGACAAATGCAAAGTGAAATGGCATCAGAGAGAAGTTTGATCAATGTGCTATAATCAGCAATACTGTTTGTCGATCAACCAATACAAATCCCTTGAAAACTCACTAACTCGCCACTTGGAGAAAAAATGGCCCATGCTACAGAAGATATGTTCTGCATACTATGACTAGCACCATCAGCGTAACCAACAAATAGTTCCAAAGGTTTCAACATCTGCAACAAATGAAAACCAAATTACTTAACAACATAAAAACTATAAAAGTCACACTAACACACGCAAGCAATTAAAGCATACATATAGTGATTTTTACTACACTCAATTAAGCATAGTAATGTTTGAGATACAACCCATTTTGGGGCTATGAAAATTGGATTCCATCATAGTCCATCAACTCGTAGGCTCCTTTTGCCTAAATACACTTGACAATATAAGGACCCATCCAAAGTGGTTCAAATTTTCTTACTCCAAGTTTATCAGCTTCCTCATCATAAAGCAAGACCAGGTCCCCTTTATAGAAGAGGTGAGGCCTGACATTTCTATCATATTGCACCCTCATTCATTTCTTGTGCACTTCGTTAGCCAATCTAGCTTCATGACGGGTTTCATCCAGATGGATAAGTTCAAAGAAACATACTTCTTCTTTAGAAGTGTCCCGTAACAGGTCAATCACAAGTTTGAGAGATGAAATTTCACAATGTATTGGCAAGATTGCCTCCAGACCATACACCAATTGAAATGGTGTGAATCCAGTTTCATTTCTCACCGAAGTTTGATATGCTCACAAGGAAAAGTACATGATTAAATGCTAGTTTTGTTTATGAACCCCTATCATTTTTTGGAGCATTCGCTTTAGGAATTCGTTGATGGCCTCAACTTGTCAATTCACTTGTGGATAATAAGGGGTATAACTATCATGTGATAGTCCTAACTTAGCAGTCAACTCAACCATCATGTGATTACGAAAATGCGACCCATGATCTATAACTATAGCCTGTAGTACACCAAACTAGGCAACCATGTGGTTGAAAAAGAAAAGAGCAGTCGTTTCGCCATTGTTGTTTAATGTTGGCATCGCCTCAGCCCATTTGGTAAAATAGTCAATGGAGACTATAATGTACCCATGCCCCTTAGCCAAGGTGGGGTTACATGTCATGAAGTCAATGTCACATTTGACGAATTGTCCAACAATAACACCATGATGCGATGGTGTAATTGGTAATCTATGTTTACAGCCACATATCTAGCATGCATGAGAACTTCTGACGGCAATTATGCAATCTTCGAATATACTAGCCCAGAAGTAACCAGCACAGAGAATTCTTTGTGCAGTCGCATAACCAGATAAGTGTCCACCATAAGCACCTAAATGGAAATCGTTCAAAAGTTTCTCAGCTTCCTCATGAGTGAGGCACCTTCATAAAATTGTATCGATACCATGACAATCAAGATTGTCACCAATGATTAGATAATCTTTGGATTGGTATTGGATATGTCATTGTTGCGAGTGAGAGGTATCTGGCCGGAAAGTTTGGGTATGGAGATAAATCAATATATCTCGATACCACGCATTAGATGATGAAAATAAGAATAGAGACTCATCTAGAATTGATGGTTCTAATGTTGAATCGATAGAAGTTGAGGGAAGGTCACAAAGTAGCTCGGCGAAAACTAGATATTTCTTTGGTTTGCACTTGATGAATTCTAGATCAAATTCCTGCAAAATGACTATCTATTTTGAGTATTTACCCCCCAGTAGTTGAAGTGACAAAATATATGTCATAGGGTTCCAATCCGAAATGACAATGCTCTTTCTGAGGAGGATATAGTGATGAAATCGATGTACAACTTGAACAGCTGCCAAGGCTAGTTTCTCGACATAAGAGTACTTACGTTTTGTATCATTGAGATTGCGACTCAAATAATATATAGGATTTTAAATCCCATATTTCTCTTGGACTAAAACCATTCCAATGGTTGTATCTACAACACCGAGACAGAAGACGTAGTCGTTTTGATAATTTGGAGAATACATTGAAAAGGTTGTAATCAAGGTGTATTTAAGAGCATTAAAGGAAGCTTGTGCAACTTTATCCCAATGGAAGGGTATCTCCTTTTTCAATAAACGAGTAAATCCTTTAGCCATTTCAGCGTAATTGGGAATGAATCTCCTTAGAAAGTTAGCCTTCCATGGAGTCTCTTTAACTATAGTAGATTTTAAGGTTGAGGCAAATCAAGGATTGCCTGAACCTTAAATGCAACAAGTTTAATTCCCTCTTTAGACACTACGAAACCAAGAAAATGATTAGAACCAACACAAAACACACATTTTTTTCGGTTGAGTCATATTTTGTAGCATCCTCACCATAAAATATAGCTCTTAAATGCTACAGGTGATCAGTTCGCTTTCGTGAACAAACAGGTAAATCATCAAGGTAGCGTTGAACAATATGTTTCATGTCATGGAAGGCATAATTCATTGCCCTCTGAAATGTAGCCCCTACATTATTCAAACCAAATGGGAGTTTCCAATAGGTGAATGTGCCCCATGGACAAATAAACATAGTTTTTGATTGGTCCTCTGAGCATATATTGATTTTATTGTAGCCAAAAAATCCATCCATGAATGAGAATATTTCACATCTGGCACATTCATCAATAATCCGGTCGATAAAGGGAGTGGGATAGTTGTCTTTTGGACAAGCCTGATTTACATCCCTATAATCGATGCAGACTCCTATTTTCCCTTGTTCCTTCTTGATAGGAACAATATTAAAAACCCAGTCAGTAAGAGGAATAGGGTAAATGAAACTAACATGCAAAAGTTTTTCAAATTCCACCTTAATGGCAGAAAACTTCTTTGGATAAATAGGTTAGAGGCACTATCATATTGGCTTGAAATCAAGATACATTTTAATTTCATGTTCAACTCTACCAGATTCTATACCTAGCATCTCCTCATATGACCATGCAAATATATCTCGAAATTCATGAAAGAGAGAACGATAAATATCAAGTTCTGATGGAGAACAAGGTTTGCCAACATTAATGGTTTCTACAAAGTTAGGCTTGGTCGAAATATTGATAGAAATGGTCTCTTCAACATTTGACAGGTTTCGCTCGGAATCTACTGCATCTATGAAAACAGAATTCAAAAGGAAATTGACAACTAAAGGGTGATTAAATTCATTTGAATAATCTTCGAAGTGATTTGGAAGATGGGAATGATGATGATAATCCCCCCATGGTTCTCCTTCCATCATCATTGAATGGATGATTCCTTCATCAGTAGAAAATATATGTGAAAAAGGATCAAAAGAAGTATCAAATTCTAATGAACGATCTACCCATACAATTGATGAAAATGGCTTTGGGTTTGTCACGCAAGCCAAAAAGATTGATTGCTATGCTAGCTCAATAGGGCTTAGTGGCATGATTTCAGAATTACTATCAACTTCAAAACTATTGGTAATCTTCCTTAAGTCAGATGAAGTGGAAGATATCATGTTTCAAGTCTCCACCTTTTCCACTTCTGCCAAATTTGGTGGTGGTGGTAGTTAAAAAGTACCCATTATGGAAGAATCTTTAAGGATACCTACACCAATGCTTTGCAAAGATACCATGGGTTCATGTACCAATGGATGTTTCCAGTAACTTGTGAACTAGATGTGAAGAAGCCGAGTTGGTTGATATCTGTGATTCCACCTTTATGAGGAAATGTAATCGTACGAAAGTATTTTGAAACCATAGTTGCCACGGCATAAACCCACGGTCTTCCTAGAAAAATGTTGTAGTCAAGGGGTCCATCAACTACCTCAACTTCAATAGTTACCATTTTTCCTCCTAGTTCGATCTGCAAATTACTCAATATTCCATAAGGTGTATATGTACGACTATCAAAAGCTTTTAATGTTGTTGGTGAATGTGACAATGGTGGTGAACCACATGTTTTCAAGCAACTTATAGATATTATACAAGTAGATGCCCCCGATTAATAATAGATCGATGAACAAGTATATTGAGAGTGTTTACTTGAATCAGAAATGTTAATTGTGCTGGTAACTATGGTGTATAACCTGCATGGTTGAAAACCACAAGACTGGAATCAACTAGATCAGTTCCACCAATTGCTAACAACAAAGCCTACTTTTGGGAGGGACGGTTTTGTAGCACCTCAAGCATAGACATAGCAGAAGGTGACTGAGCCAAATCTTCTACTATGTAATAATTATGTGCAGCTTGAGCTCAAGGATTAAATGTCGATTTGTGTTGATTAGGTAGTTTTATTGTTAACTCTGGTGCAATAGGTGGTTCAATAGGATCATTCAAATTTCTAGTCGAAGGGGTTAGGTCAATCAGCTTGTCTATTTGATGACGACCGTTGACTTCCATAATATTTACTTCGTGCTAACACAAAAACATCATATTTTCGCGTAGAGGTGGATAGTATAAGCACTTGGGAAGTGGAAGCTTGGTCTGTAGCAACCATATTTGTCTTCAATTTTGGAAAAGGATCAGTGAATACTGCAAATGTATTAGAAGTCTTGAAAAGCTTTGAGACTTCAGAGAAGTGCAGACAATATTGCGTAAAATTCTCATTGTTACAGATCAAACATGAGTAATGAGGTTTACTTGCCAAAGAAGAGCAATCATATGATTTCTCTTGAGGGTAGTTATTTTGTCTTTTCTTTCTTTTCCTGTTTTTCTTACCTCCTAGTTTGTTTTCATTCTTTCCCTTGTCAGATGACATGACATTTATTTCGTCAGTAAGAGTATTATCAAGTGAATTTGTAGTTTGATTGGTAATGGAAAGTGTTTTACTGGATGGTCTACCTACCATTTGTGTGCTTGAAGAACCAATCACACCGTCACCAACATGAGAGTCCTTACATGATGGTGGAGGAGGAACAGTGAAAGCTGGTCGGGGTGCATTCGATATCTTGTCATAGAGCATGCCAGATTGTGTATAAATCAAATTCAAATATTGGGCATGAACAATTACTTGCTCTTTTGTGACAACTCCACCTATCGCCACACCCTTAATGATAGATGGCAACAAGGATTTTATAAACCACTCAGCCAAAAGCTGATCATGAACACAAGTTTTAACCATGTGATGACGATGATGCCATTGATGAGTATGATCAGAGAGATGAGTAGCAGTAGTCTATTTAAAGTTGGTTAGGAGTTTTGTTCCAGTCCCATAACGTATGGGTAACTGGAAGTGGGTTAAAAATGTGGTAGCTAAGGCAGTGAAGTTATCAAAAGAAGCCCATGGTAACTCGAAGTACCATTTGGAAGTTGGACCAATAAGCATTCTTTGGAAAAGATGAAGTCTAACATAATCATCATTCAAGGAGTTTGATGAACACCATAAATGAAAATTCATAACATGGTTGGACCATCTTCTCCAGGATTTCCATTGAATTTCAAAATATTAGAAGGTAACTTATGAGGAATCACCAGCCAACAAGGTGCATAAAGAATTGGGTCATTGGTGTGCCGATTTAGATCTGGTAACTCAAGTCTCGCAATGAAAGGAAACTCTCTATTAAGGTCAGGTTGAGCATATCGAGGGTAAGATGGAATTTCTTGGAAAATGGGCCTTTGCATAGCAGCATAAGGCATATGTTTTTGGTAATCCTGATATGGGTAAGTTTGTTTAGAAAACCTAGTGTAAGGTTGTTGTGGTGCACCAAGGTAAACTTGTTGTTGTCCAAACCCAGCATAGGCTTGCTGACTAGGGCCTGTATAAACGTGTCGCTGACCAAACCCAGCTCGAGCTTGTTGTCCAAGTCCATGTTGAGGTTGGTATTGCTGAAATTGGTGTTTTTGATGTTGGGGCTGCCAAGGCTATTGAATCAGCTATTGTTGTTGTTTGTACAACGATTGCTGGTTTAATAGTTGTGGTTGCCAACCAATGTAATGTTGACCAGGTTGTGAATACACTAAGCCAGTGTAATTTTGTGTCATTCCAGTAAAAGTTAAACTAGCTTGAAGTTGTTGGGCTCCAAACATAAGTGGTTGTTGTAAAAATACCTGAGAAGGCTGGATCTACATACTTGAAATGTGGGGGTTTGAGGTTGAAGGGCCAGCTTGCACAGGTTACGACAATAATATATCCTTGTGACTATGACACGATTGTAATAAAAAGTGTTATAGCTATGGATAAGAAAGATTGCATAGGTTGTGATGGATACACAAGCCTAGGTTGAACGGTCATGGTTGGCTACCACTTACAGATAGTCATTCCAGGATGACCTAAAGACGATGACATATGGTTGCCCCCCAGAATATGGAGGGTAAGTACAATATGCATATTTTTCTCTGTATGGGGGTAGTCCAATGTTAAGAGGATATAAAGGACAATAACCTAATGAAACAACTTGATATGAACTTGATGGGTCAAGCTATTCAGTACCCGTATATGAGGAACTAGATAAAATTATAGTAGAGGACATTGGTGAAGACCAAGGGCTAGAAGGAACACCTGAGTGGTTTCCTGATAAAGATTGGTAACTCGATGGGACAGACTAAACACCATACAAATGTGGCTCAGGTGTCATAGTAAACATCAAAGAGGTTGCGATAAAAGATTCCATCATAGCCATAATAGATGGTATGGTCTGGGATGTTGACTCTACCATAGTCAAATGTCCAAATAAGTTTCCTAATGAATCAATAGGTGTCTGAAAGTAATCAAGATCAAAAGGAGTAGTACAATCAGGAGTATAAGGATACAGATGCAATCTAGTCCCAGAATAGAATGAAGTTATGGGTGATTCTACCTCAAGTTCCTCTTCTATTGAAATCAAACTAGCTGGAAGAACTTCACCATCTGGTCCGTAATAGATTTCTATTTTTTGTTGAGGTAAAGAGGAAGTATCAATAGTTACGGATGTCTAAGGCTATACTGTTCGATCTTCTTCATGTAGGGTAACAGCATCTGATCGTTCCACCTCAAGATCCAAATTTTTTGGTAAAAGAACAAGTTCAGGTTGGGCTTCATGAACAACTTATTGTTCAGAAGTAACTTCTGATTGAACAGTGATGGGTTAAAGATCCAGTTCTAGTTGGATAGATTCAGATTCAGAATTAATTTCTTGTTGAAAAGCTTCATATCGAGAATCAACTTGTTGTTGAAAAACTTGGGTTACCATTTCATTAGATTCAGTTCTAGATTCTTTAGGTAATTATGGAGATTCCACTTTAGTAATAGATGTACCAGTAACCATAGGAGTAGCTAGGGTCACAATACTTACTGGTATAGGTGTTTCTGGTAAGTCAAATAAAGAATCAAATGCTTGTGAAGTACTTGATCAAGTCAAATGAGACTGCTTTCAGTGAATAGGTTTAGCTTCATGTAGTAAAGGCGGTTTACTTGCTACTCTCCAGGAATGACGGGGTAAGGTTTGATTTTCCTCCATGATTTCTAATTGATTTTATTACAAAAAAGAAATAAACAAAAATGCGTAAGCTAGGAGAAAGGTTTACCAAGCAATTTTGAATTGCAAAATACCTCCTGGAAAACCAAGAAGTACGGGCAGGCAATCTTCCAGAATTATGTGTTCCATATATCACAGTGTACAAGGCAACTAACTCGATTACCTAATGATGGATAGTAACCTAGTGTTTTCCTCTGATATATACCAGAGAGTACATGGAGGCCCAATCCGTATTAGCGTTGTCTAATGCAAAACCACACAGTGAGAGAATTCCCATATACTTTATGTACTGTAACATCACCTATATACCCAAAAGTACGTGGACGAACTACAACATACTCACATACGTGGAAAGAGATATCACACTTAGGATGTCTTGCAGACAAGTTAGTGATAGCTGCTACGTTTTACGATGCTGAAACATGTCTCAAGCCTAGAACCGCTAAATGTTTTCATTAGGTGACAATGCTCCATTAAGTAAATTGATGTTAATTTTAAGTTGATCTCGCTGAAGAATTTGCCTTTGAGGATTCACCACATGATGTATTTTCAATTCGTAGAATGCAACTAACACGATAAGCATTCTTTCCATTGAATTTATCAATGAGAATCTTAGCTAATAGAGATAGAGCGATCACATTTCTTTCGATCAAATAGAAAAGAGCACAATCTAATGCCATCTCCCTAAACTATTCCTATGAGCACACACAAACATTTTCAATGCACAATGTAATTTTTTCCTTTCAATTCTATTAATGTTATGATGAAAAAAAAGGAAACTAATGCACATATAATCAATCAATCCTTTTATAAGAACAAAGACTTTACAACAATTCAATTTCGAAGGAAAATAAGACTTTTACGACACTTTCTTTCAAACAAAGATTAATCAACTATAATCTAACTTTGATGATGAATCAATAATGATAAAGAAATCATTTAAGAAACATTAATCAATAAAGTCGAAGTAGGGCTAGCAAACGACATAAAATGTTGATTTCAGAGACATGACATTCATTGATTATTCAGCAAGTAATCAAGCAGAAGAAATTTGATAAAAAACCCTATACAAAGGTGGAAAACTGACCCAAGGAGGATTAGCATAGTGTTGAATGGGAGATAGTGTGCTTTGGAGCACTTTCCCTAAGCCAAGGGTGCCCTACATCACACTTTGTCGCTCACAAGCATATGCCAGTGATAGTAAGCCATTTCAAGGAGTAACTAAGCATAGCTTTTGACAAAAATTCACTTCAACAAGACTGGAATCCAATGAATGAAAGGGAGTAAGGTCTGCTAGAGTGTCCTAGGATGATGTGATAAGATACTTGTAATGAGGATAGTTCCCCAGTATGGTTACTAATTTGTTATGAAGAATCTGGTATCTACGAATAAATACTAATTCCCTAGACAATAGCTATATCTAGAACAATAGTTTAAAGCACTTTAACCTTTCTCTATAAACAATAGATAAGACAAAGAGAATGAGAGGACCTACTTGTACTTTCCCTTTCCTCTTGTCTCCTTTGTATCGATCCGGTTGCTCCTTGTTGTACTTAACACACTTGAGAAGTACCTGTAAACATCAGCAAAAGACAAAGAATCAATCAAAGAAAAAGATCTATTCATTATAAGTAAAAGTAATTAGATACATTCACATATATAAGCATCACATATCAAGATAACCATATGGAAAAAGGTGTAAATACTTTATTGAATAGAAGGAAGAATTAAAACAATGAAGCCTGATTCAATGTCACTCCTCCATATTTGGTTCCATCCACATCAAATCATAAGCATGACAATCTAGCATCATAACAACACTTACAATAGTCCTAATTCTCAAACTAACATTATCTCCTTACAATTATCAATGTCCAACCCCTGATCACATAGATGAGTGATCAATTTATAGGAAGATGGAGGTGGTTTTGTCATCAATGGGATATTGAATGGCCTTCCATACTTAGAACTAGTTCCATGGAGGAAGAGATGAGAGGATAGGATGTATATTAACTCATTCCTCATCCATTTTTGAGCTCATAGGAGATGATAAGTGTGAGAATCATCTATAAGGCCCCAAAAGATAAGAATACTCCCCAAACCCTATGTGAAGTTTGCTCAATCTCATCCACCACAAGTCAAAGAGGGCCTAAGTGCTTTGTAGAGCACCCTGGCATGGACTCAACTACTCTGCAATGCACCCTTGCATGGGCCTAACTGTGCTGATCTCTCTAGAGGTCATTTCAGGATGTGTTCAGGCCTTTAAACTGTCTGGGAAGGAGGTGCATTCAGAAGGTTGACTTGCTTAGGGCATGTAGCAAATAAAATTAGGGTTTGATGAGTCGTAAAACACTGATAAGGATGATGGGAGTGATGTGCCCAAATGGATATGTAAAATTATGGATCCACTGAAGAAGGTTGAACTGGAGATCGTAAAGGAGGTTGAAAAGTGAAGGCTCCCTTCTCCCCTATGCCTAAGGAGTTGTATGTCCCCAAATAAATAAGGAATATGATTGTTGCAAATGGTGATCAAACTACTATATGGAAACCCTTATTGAAACAAGATGACTGCTACATGAAAAGGAAATGTTGCTACAAATGTCAACGTTGCTGCAAATGTTAGTAAGATCACAAAACCATATAGTCTTCAACTACTAACACCGTGTGCAATCCTGCTTATGTCGATAAATGGTGTCGATGTCAAACATAAGAAATAATCATTGGATTACCGACTATTCAGGAGACCATTAACCAATGTGAGATATCACACCTTTCATGTTAATGGGAATTAAGGCACTAGGTATATTCTACTAGCCATGATTGAATTTTTTGAAGTCAAATGGATTGCAAAATTCACCCGCCAAGAATCATTCATGTATTCCCTTGGTAGATGACAAGGATACCTACCATTAAGGCATGCAAGCTCCTAAGTACCTAATCTAACCCTAGCCTTGGTCCCAGATAATTTGATGATATCGATGGGACAAATCTTGTTGGCGAGTGGGCCTTAAGGGATCCCACATCAAACAACATGATTACAAGAAATAAATATTTTAAATATACATGATTTGAGGAACACACACAAATTTACAACCATTATTGGAAACTTTTCCTCCCAGTTACCTAGTTTCAAGCAAAGTCCTTGCCTAGTTGTGCTAGACAAGCTAGTTTTCACAAAGGACTTATTTTCTCTTTACTATTATCATTTATTTATTTACAATACAAATTTCCCTATTCTACCAAAGAAAGGGAGATGAACTCCTTCAAGTGAAGGATAAATTCCAATGAAGCCATTTGCAAAGCAGGTACAAATAGATATTCATGCTTAGATTTAACATATAAACTTGGAAGTGTACATGAGCATGAAGAACCAACAAATGTACTTGATATGACAACAAGAGTTTTAGAAGAGGAGAATAATACCTCTCTTGAGTCATTTTTCAGAAGCAATGTTCGATGTAATCATGGTATTCTTGGTCCACTTCTTGATTTGGCCTATGCTGCTCATCCTCTTCTTCCATGTCATGTTGATGGTCCTCTGTAGGGTTAGTGGTCACTTGATTAAATTTCAGATTTGCTGATAGACATATCAAGAACTCCTTGATCTCAGGTTCCAGTGGATGTTCTCCATTGATTATAGTGCATGTTTCACTTGTCTCCTTAAATGACTAGTAAAATCAAAAGAGACTTCCAAATCCTCATGTGTTGGTGGAGAAATGGACAAGTTCTTGAATATTGCAAGAAGTTCTCTTCTTGAGAGGTAGAGGTCAAGATCCTAGCAGCTACTACGGCTTGTGAGATGTCCTTCATATTTATCATCTTCAAGTACATATTGTTGATTGATAGTCCCTGTCTCTAAACAGATATTAGTAATGGGGGTTCTTACAACACACCAAAATGATATAATGTTAAAGATTGGAATCTAAAGATGAATTTGAAAGCTATATTGAGTGAAGTAAAGCTCACCACACTTGAGAGAGAAACAGAATACTATTTAATCTATTAAAAGAAAAACAATTAAGAAATTAAATATCTCACAGAGTGTTTCAGACTATTTTAAGGCCTATGTTACGTGTGAGGCTTAGCTATGGTTCTTGAAGATGTGTCTTACTAAATCTATGAGATTTACAAACTTTGTGAACTACATGAAATACAAAAATGAAATCGAATTACTTCTACTTCTATGCTTAAAGATAAAGGAAATATAAACTCAAGAACAAGCAGTAAATAGTCAGACTTTGGAGCAACCCCACAAAAGTGGATGCATGGCTCTTCACCCATGTCTTACCGTACACTCTCCACCCTGTGACACTCCTGTAAGATCCTGAAACTCTGATAATAATAGTTACATGAATAAGAAATTACAACTTCCCTGATAAGGCACCAATATGTTGAGAGATTTAATTGTTGAATTAATCCTCTAATATTTATATGTCAATCCGGGCTCCCAAACACGAGTTGTATTGCACTTTCTACATGCATTTCTAGGTCAGAGTTTTCATGTTTCCTTCATGATGATTAGCTGGGTAATAAAACACACAAATGTTCACAAACTCAAAAGAAATCAAACCATCTTACTAGCATAGGCAGAATCAATAATAATATTTAATTCAAAGACTTCATAACCTCTATAAACTTAGCCTATTCGGAAATGGAACTGAAATCTAGAGTTAAAAGGTGACTTGACTCATTACCATAGATTCCAAATTATGAGAATGAATGCCTTGTCAAGAAGGCTTGACACAAAATTCAATCAATCAAAACCCAAGCTCTAATTCTTACAATTCTTACTCAAAAGAATTAAATATTTACCATACTTGTAATGGTAATCAAACTCTAGCTAAGAAATCAAACTGTACTCAATGACTCATTAACCCTACTAGCTTGAAAACAAACCAAAAATATTAATCTTGAGCACTAATTTAGATACTCTATTTCACACTTAATTGAACAAACTTGACTTTTTACCCTCAACTAAGCTGCACACATGTTCTTAATCGATCATAACCCTAAGAAAAACTTCAAGAATTAACTCTACTCCAAATGGCAAAAAAATGAAGCAACTATGAAAAGATGTACTCAAGAACTACCCTACACTTGCATAAATATTCAAATTAAATTTAAGTAAACCTACTCGAAACCCTGGAAAACCAACACTCTATTTTTGAAATCTAATAGTGCATGTATTTGATGGGGATTAATTCGAGCTACATTTTGACTCACAATCTAGATTCTAAGCTATGGAAATATAATCAAGAATTTCAAAAAAGACAAAAGGAATCAAGCATTCCAAATGAAACAAAGGGAATCTTTTTGAAAAGTAAAACCAGATCATCTTTTGCACTCTAAAATCAATCCATGAATTCTACTTAACAAAGCAAGAATCCATTTGATGAATGAAACTAACCCAAACTATGATACACCATTCGAATCACTTACACTGGAAATAAAGGCTTTCATGGTATACATACTAATGTAAATAAACAAGTCATACTACTTTATTTAATGAAGATGAATCTATGGAAACAATTTAGAATGAAATCACTCAATTATCTCATTAAAAGAAACAAGAAAATTCAATTTCGAAATTGACTGAATAGAATCCAATGTATAAATAAACGCATGCCCTATCAACTATGATTACTCAGTATGTGATCCAAATTCGACATTAGTTGGTTTCTCTACGCTCTCAATAAATAGACAAGCTCGTCATAAGCATTCAATGGACAATGTGATTCAAACAAGTTTTATATGCATTTATGACAACATAGTCAAGGTAATATGATTTGTGGTTTCAAAGAACAAAGTATGTCCCTTCCTTGGAAGTAAGAGTGCTAATCACAAGAGAGTCATATATTCGGATTGCTGAAGCAAAGGGATCTATAAACACATAATATCATCAGCACAATAAAATCATTTGAAATCAATAGAAATCTCCACACCGCATGTAAAAAAGTGATGAACCAAAGATAAACAAAAAGTGATTATTTCTATCACACAATTATGTTCCTACACAATGGTACAAAGCTGATCCCAGATGGGTGAGCCCAGCCACACCTGGGGAGCTTATTAACTTATAGAGAACAAGAAACTCCAATCACAACTAACTCATTAATCCACAGTGAACCATTGAACAAATTGATCTCAACTCAATTCATATCCATCATAACAACCTTTCAATTAAAAATAATAAGTTTGTAGATGAAATATACAAATGATAGTATTCTCTTCTATTTGCTCCCCTCCGTTCTTATGGTTGCTTCTTTACTTTTTATACATGCTGTAGATTAATTACATTCTAAATGAAATGGGACAACAAACAAATTCATGATGTGTTTAACTTCTCTAGATGGCCTTCGAATAGCTAATGGTTGATGTTGATGTTGATAAATGCATGGATGGAGGAAAAGAACTTATGAAACCGTAACTATGGCATAAAAATAGGCAGATCTGAATTTGACTGTTAAGTACAAATCTGGATATTTTATATGAATGGGCCTCAGTGAACTCCTCATATCTTCCAAACTGTAAGGAACTGTAGAAAATTGTTTATGGGTCATTAGATTAGCTATACTATGACCAAAAAACATTTTCCATATTTGGTTCATTCACCTTCACCGACACGAAAATCGAGCTCGAAGTTTGAAGTTTGAAAATTATTACAAATTTGGGAAAATTTGTGAATTTCCTTCTAGAGACCCAGATGAGTGACCTGGGTGAAATCCAAGTTATGGAAAGGTATTACGACATTGTTTTTGACAATAAACTCTGTCGGATTCTCCGGAAGCATGTTGAAAGTGTCAAAAACCCAAATTTATCATTTTCATACTTTACTGGCTTGTGAAGAAATTTGGCAATGGAACCCTGTGAAAATGAGCTTAGCGAAACTGTCATTATTAAAGCATGGCATAATCATCTTTAATCATATAAAAGCTAATAAAACTAATGATAATCAACCACAAGGCATATGATGTGATTTGGTGATAAACGATGGAATTATGACGTGAAATGAGTATGCTCGTGTCAAATTTATGTTATAAATGGTGGTTTTGTATGATGGAAAAATGGGCATATTCGAGGCCCAACAATTATCTAGGATTTGAACACCTAATTTTCCTCCAAATTTGACATAAAAGATCTTGGTGTTGCAAACTATATTTTTGTCATGGAAATTAAGAGAGGTTAGGCAAAGGGAAGCTTTGGTTAAACTAGAGGAAGCATGTCGAGAAAATACTACAGAGGTTTAATATATTGGATAGTAAACCAGTGAAGGCTCCTCTTCCTGTAGGTGTAAATTTCTCTTCTGGATAGTGTTCTAAGGCACAAGAAGAGAAAGATGACATGTCTCATGTTCCATATGCAAGTGGAGTTGGTAGCCTGATGTATGTGATGGTCTGTACTAGACCAGACATTGCACATGCAGTGGGAGTATTGACTATGTTTATGCCAAAACCAGGGAACGAGCACTCAACGGTAGTGAAGTGGGTTTTCAAGTATTTGTGTGGAATTAGTGATTATATTTTGTGCTACCAAGGAAGACCAGGATTGGCCAGAGTGTTGGATATTCATGTCTTTGTTGATGTATACTGGTCTGGAGATATGGATCAGAGAAGATCTACAAGTGGGTATTGTTTAACCTATTTAGAGGTGCAATTAGTTGGATGAGTAAGAAGAAATCTATAGTGGCACTATCAACTATAGAGGCAGAATACATGGCATGCACTCATGAAAGCAAGGAAGCAATTTGGTTGTAGAGATTGTGTTCAAGTATGGGGTTAGTACTGGGAACTATAACGATAGACTAGGACAACCAAAGTGAAATTTTCTTGGCAAAGAACCCTGCTTACCGTTCAAATACAAAGAACATTGATGTTCAATATCATTTTGTGAGGGATATGATAGAAGACAAAAAGGTGTTGTTGGTAAAGGTGGCCCCTTTGAATAATACAGTTGATCCATTGGAAAAGTTTGTAAGCTCTGAGAAGTTCTCTTGGTGTAGAGAAAATGGGTGTTTCAGGAATGGATAAATGACTAAACTCTCCTATGGCCCCTTGTCTAAAGAAAACAACAAGCGGGAGAATGTTGGGTTGTGTTATATTCTTTCCACAACTAGCCCGCCTAGTTAACTCGGGGTTAGAGGCGGGGCGAAGCCCCATCTTCATTTTGCCAATTGTGCAGCGGGGTGGTCACACGGGATTTGAAGGGGGTGGTTAGCCCCCTTGTATGGGGTCAGAGGCAATGCCCCAAGAATTTTTTTTTTGGACCCTATATTAGGTGGGTAGACCTACCTATGGTTTTGTGCATGGTTTTTGCACATGGTTTTGGGCACGATGGTTTTCGCTCCATGGTAATGGATGCTTCGGCATGTATATATATGCATTGTAACATTGAAAGGAACATAATGAAAAATAAATCTGGTAGTCTCATTTTTGGTATACATGGGAAAATCTCTGTGTATATTTGTTTTGTGTGTTATGCTCTCACTATTGTTTATTTTCTGTGTTTTAGAATTGGTATGCAGTAATTTTTGTATAGGGTTAAAAGCTATATCGCTAATGTAGCCACCACCCCCAATCTTGGGACCAAACCAAGGATTCCAGAGGTTCATAATGGCTCCACCCTATACCACTCTCTAGGACTTTACTGGGATTCCAAAGGTAAGCTCCCCCACCCAATCATTGTTGAGGGGTTCTAGACATGATATTTCTCCACTCCCACTGGCTCAAGAGTTTCAGGAATCATATCCAACCTTCAAGGACTCCAGAGAGCTGCAATACACTAAAAATTGTAACTATAAGCATGGAAGATGACCCAAGTGTTCCTCCATTAACAAGCTAGGGAGAAATTAGGAGATTCTCGTCATGGGGCTTGATCATTTGCAATCCATAGATTATTTCATAAAATTGTCAACTAGGGACAAATACCACTTTGGAACAGCTCCTTTGAGGAAGATAATTGTGGCATTGAATTCCTCTTTTCGGGAGGACTATAATCGACTTAAAGAACAACAAATTTGGATAAGTAAAAATATTAACCTATTTAATAAAAATTCTACAAGTCGTAACTTTGTTAAGGTGGGAAAATTGAAAATTTGAAATTCAAATTTGCCTCCAACAGTCAAAGTCGGCTCACCTCCATAAGGAATTATATTATATATATATATATATATATATATATTAGGTTTCCTTCATCCTCATTTGGACACAACAATCACATGTTTGCTTCACACTAAAATGGCTGCAGAAGGAAGGTTTCTCCAACAAAGGAAGAAGGGATTGGTTGATGTTTGTGCAGGATTGTTTGATGGGCTGACTCTCCTGCACAGAAGGTTGAGCTTCTTAGAGGAAATTTTGGGCTTATGTATGAACTATATTAAGCATGTTTATCTTCCATTACAGGTACGAGTTATGCTTGGGGTTGACAAAGGCATAAGAACAACTATGTGTTGGTTAGATATATTTCTTATGATGTGAAGGCCCCCTCTCAATTAGGTTGTACCTTCAAAAGTTCCTCTTAGGAAGACCGCAAACATTATGTTGTTGAACAGTGGTCCATGAGGGTAAATTCCTACCTATGTAAACCTCGGACTTGATTTGATGAAGGAATATTGGCGTCAAGGTGTGTTTAGGGCTGGTTTAAGCCCTATCTTGTAGCTAATAGAGGACTCACTATCTTGGAGAGAGTCATAGTTGTAGAAGGCTGTTTGGGTGAATATGTAAGGGAAGAAGCATTGTAAAAACCAGGAGTAGCTAGCAACAACAATATTCTACAACCTGAAATCTAATGCATTTATGTAGCCTTGAGTGCTAGTTGGATTGTTGACCTAATTGGTCTAATTATGGTAGCTCCTAGATAGACTGGAAGTAGCCCTAACTATTCTAAACTTCTTCTTCAATATGTCACCAACCTAAGAAGGTATATCTTGTCAACTTCAGAAGTACATCTATGATTGAGGGCAGTGATAGTGCATCTCCTAATTGGCAAGTAAATCTTGACCTATTACTATCATACTCTCTCTCTTTGTTGGAAATTTGACATTAATAATAAGAGGAATTGATCAATGGTTTTCCCCATCTTGAGGTTTTCCCCTGGATTGAACCATATTCTTGTGTTCTCTTTTCTTGTATAGTCTTCAAAAAAATTTGTTTTTGTATTGTCTTCAAATTTTTTTTTTTTATGTTCTTTCTTCACTTATTGTGAAAATTATTTGTTGCAAATGGAAGTATAATGGATTGTAAAATGGGCTATATGGATCTTTGAGGTAATTTCCTAAGAAAAGAACATGTTAACCTAAAATTAAAATGGTATCAGAGCTAGGAGATCACAAGCCCAAGCAAGAGTGAAAAATAAGGAAATCATTGGAAGAACTTTTCTTAGTGGAAGAACTCTGTTCAATGGAAGAACTTTGTTGACAAGACTCTGTAGGCTGTGGAATGCACATTTTTTGTTATTATAAGAGAACAGGGTCTTGAAGTATTCAAATAAAAAATAATGGAAGCAGAGGGAGAAGCCCTTTAATTTTGATATCACTAGTCACAGAATCAACTATAGTCCAATATGTAAAGGACTAGTTCCCATGATCTCTTCACTAGAATTCTGAGGAGCATGTCAAATTCTCATTCAAGGTAGAGCATCTTATCAAAGAGATAAGTGTTGATATGAATCGTGATTCAAATTCACACCAGTGACCAATCTTTAATAACAATAGCTTGTATTTGTTTATGATCTATGGGGCATTTACCACACGATCTCATGCTCCCTTCTGGACTATGGATTGCACCATAGATATCTCTTTTCATCTCTGTGTTTGAGCTATTCCTTCCCCCATGATAGTCTTGCATGTTCAACAACTACAAGCCTTTTAATTCATAAGGAATTTGATTGAGTATTTCTATACATATCTTTTATATTGATATGATCCAAATCTCGATGGTGTCAGTGTTCATTATTATAGCAAGCTATATAGTATAATGATTGGTCTTGTCTACCCTAGCACTCTAATATATCTTGAATGAGTATAACAATTAGATGACCACTTTTGGCATTATGTATCAGTTTCGGTTCAGAATAACTTGCTATTTATTGGTAAAGGATCAAATTTATTATAGTCATGTATGGTTGTATTGTAGGCCTGCAACATTTCTAAGTCATATTCAATTCAATAAAGTCTTGCTCATAAAGCTATCTTGTGGAGTATTTTAAGTTCTAAGATAAATCTCATCCAGTTTTGGAGAAGTGAAGTTGAGCTCCTGATACAATCCATTTTTGAGATTGATTCATAAGTCATCTATCACCTTAAGTATGATAATGTTTGCAATCTATGTCAAGGACATATAGTCTCAATCATTGCACTGAGGTTTGGCTCTAGTATGCTATGCATAAGGGTTTGATGATTCATTGAAGTTGATATTATATGGTTCTAATCAATGAATCAGTGGCCACTTCAGAAATCAAATTCTTGTAACCCATCTATGAGATTTAACATCATTTTCCCAGTTGGCAAATTAGTCTTGATGATCTTCTATGGGATCAGTCTTTCGACATCTCTTGAGCTTATCATCTTATGAATATTCTCTTCCTACAGTATCCAGAGGCACCAATTACATTTTTCAATAGTATCAATCCTCTTTCAGGTTTGAGAAGAAATGTGTTATATCTACAGCATAAGTGATCTTAACATGTCTCTATAACCTCTTGCATAGGAATCATAGGAAGAGCAAAGATTTTTTTTCTGAAAGCTTCATCTATTAACCATCTTTGCAAGGAGAGAAGAGGTTCAATGAAGCCTTGTCTGTGGAATATCAAAGAATACTAGGTACAAGCTCTTCATTTACAAACTCTCAGCCCTTAATGAGAGCACTAATTCGAACATCAAAAGACTTGCGAATAATAAAGGTACTTGTGACCCTTCACCCTCTATGGCATCTCATCATAAGTTAATGTCAATTTGGTTGGCAGAGTAAGAACCTATTATGAAGTGGTTACATCTATGACATATTCATCTCATTTCTCTATATCCAATAAAGTGATGAAACCCCTATGAATTATTACAAACCTGAATGTGATCAATTCATAATCATTCTTCAAGAAGAAAATTTATAACTATTGAGGTGTGGTTTTGGTGTGCTTGTTCCATGCATCAAACAACAATAGTACTATACATATTCATATATGTATGAGCTCTTTTGGAGCTGACCTGATCCAAGGTGTACAATCCAACAAGAAAATTACCATCATATAAGGAATTCTCTTTATTTTTTATTTTTTGGAGATAGGTAGTAGTCCATTGTTTTGATATACAATTATCAAGAGTTGTTCTCAAGTATCATCACCTACTGAGGAGGATCAGAGTCATAATCAAGGGAATGTGGCAGCAAAATTTTTGGCCTATTTTCAATTAAACTGCTTCTTTAGAAATAGTTTCAAGTGGAAACATTGTATGGCATCCTCCCTTGTAGTAGGCATCTAATATACTATTGTTAAGGTTTTTCAGGCAGAACACGTGAAAGAGACATCCAAGTGCATTGGAAATTTGTTGATAAGATAAGGAATAGGTTGATGAAGGCTAAATGACCAACTAAAGCAAGGCTTTAGAGGGAGCCATAAAATCCCTATCAGAATAGTTGGATGACATTGCCTCAATGTCCAAAGGAATGATAACAAGAAATTAATAGGTTGTTGATTTCTCAATGTCTCTATTTTGGTAAGGTCACTCTCCCTTTGTTCACAAGGTATTATGGAAAAAAATATTGTAAATATATAGTTATTGGAGATGTCTACGCTCTCATTTATCAAAGATGATGTTGAATTTCAAGATGGAAGACCTAGCCTTGAGGCACTATTCCCTGTACTTAAAAGTCTAATGAGAAAGGGAAGTTGTTGTCTAGATATATATATATTATATATATATAATATTATATTATATATATATATATATTAATATATAATATTATATATATATATATATATATATATGGAATTCTTCACAAACACCTATCATATGCCTCACTATAAATACTCTGAATCTATCTATGGATGAGCCTATTGTTGTCTAAGCTGGCAGTATAAATAATTGAAATACCACATATAGTGCTATGTCTCTTGATTCAGTTACTCCTGAAACACTATTGAGGATGAATGTATATAGCAGCAAGTATGACTTATTATGAAGCCAGTTGGTTGAAGAAGCTATTAAATGAGCCTTCTATACAAATGCTTAAATCCATTGTTGTATAACTGTGATATTCTGAAGTGGGATTTATTTTTTAAAGAACAATGTTGCATGACAACTCCAAGTATTGGGTATTGTTTTATTTTGATATGGGACATTGGAAAGCTTCCAAGCTCCAACATTTTTGATTGGATGAGAAAGCAATCATCCTTTCACAACCTCTTGGTAATATGAATATCATCTTTCTTCGGAAAGAGACTAGGAGTCCTGGATAGACACATTTATATTCCTTCTAGGAAAGATGACACCTATAGTAGAGGATGTAGACTAGATCATGGGTATAAAATGTAGATTCTTATCATTCTCTTAGGAAGGGTATGATTTCTTACATTCTTATAAGTATAGATATTTTCATTCAAATGTGATCAAGGAAATGGGAAAAAAGTACTTCTACTTTGTAGAAGTCATTTTGTTCCATCTTTTACTTTGTAGAAGTTATTTTTTCCAAGCTAGTTGGACTCACTAAAATTGTAGAAGTTTCAAAATTTATTGGAACCATATTTGACTAGTATTCTTTACAAATTATCGATGATAGGATTATCACAATTTGGAGAGAGAATGATATAAAGAGAGAACTTAGAAATTTTGTGATCTTTTTTCCTAGAGAGATTCGTTGCTTGGGCTTCTTGAAATCCTTACTAGTTTTGGACTTTCACTTAATCTTAGCATGATAATCTATAGGGTTGAAAGGCTTCTTTGTAGAATGAAAATTTTCAACCCTAACTGATGGTTTTCCATGTGACTCTCGGAATAATTCTCCACCAATAGCCCATTTGCATGCTCTGCGCCGCTACCAGCCACGTGATTTTAGGAATAGGAGTGGAAGAAATATTTCAGTAGAGGGACTCCTCCTATGCCAAGGTAAGGAAAACATGTGGAGTCAATTTGAAGCCTTACCCTTTGACAACTAAATCAGAAAATGTGGCATTTTCCCATTTATAGGCAGATATCAGGGTACCATTTTGGGATGCTAAGATGCTCCCAAGAAAATATAACGAAACCCTATTTTACGTCCCTATTCAATGTACATCACTAAAATTCCTTTTCTGATCTAAGAACTAGGGTGAAACAATGAAAGTTCAAATTCAACAATGATATCTAGCTTGTGGCAATTGTTTTCATAATTTAAGTAATCCAACAAATATTAATTTTGTAAAGCGTGTGTTCAAATTTTACTCTCTCATTAATCCCATATAATATTGTTCTCTCTCTGAACCTAATATACATGAATTTCATATGAACAAGATGCTTACAACTAATAATTAATACGAAGAGAGAAAAAATAGTACATGCAAGCTCCATTCACATTCACTTTTCTAGTGAAGTAACGGTTGCCTCACATGTTAATCCCAACCAGTGTGTTGAGGCACAACTAACCCACGATCCTTGCTATGAATTTCGTCATGGTTTCTTTCTGCTCTCTACATCATATTACATGTGAAGGGTACTATGGAGCCCCACCTCCCACGGAAGGCACATTCAGTACTTGTCTATAGCCCAAAGAGCTGTAAAAATAAATAGCATGATTTTTTTATTTAAAAAAAAATTATTTCAACATGGGCACCATGGTTATGAATTTTCTCTCCTACCCACTTCCCCCAATCCAGAGAGGGCATTGAACATACCCAGGAAGCAAAACCAGACTAGATATATCAGAAGCACTTGGGGCATGGTTACGTTGTAGAGTGCAAATGGGTGAATCAAAGAAGAGCTTCCTCTTGCCCCATGCCTCTCGGATGTTGCATCAGAGTGCCCAAGGTTGGCTCGATGTGGAGAATTTTTATTGCAGAGTGCTCTTCCCATGACACATCTTGGCTACTACATCACAATGCTCAAGGGTGGTCCAATGTGGAGCATTTTCATTGTATAATTCTTAGGGGTGTCTTGATGCATAACTTCCTCTTGTCATGTCCCCTCTTGGCTGTTGCATTAGAATGATTAGGGTTGGCTTGATGTGGAGCATTTATAATGTGAGATAGAGAAGAGCAACCCAAAACTTTTTACGACCCGTGATCATGGTTGGCTCAATGTGGATCATTTCTAATGCGAGATAGAGAAGATGAACCCAAAACTTCTTAGGACCCAAAACCACACACAATGGAAATCTTCAATTTCCTACGCTTCAGCATTTGGAGGCCTCCCGCCTATTCATCTGCCACTCATATAAATTTAAGTGTTCACAGATTTGGACAAAAATAAAAGTTGAGAGGCATCATTTTGAAGCTAAATGGTTACTAGAATGATGATTAAGGCATTGTCATGACCACTTAGAATGTTATTGCCATAAATTTATTTTAAAGGCTTAGTATAATAATTGTGACATAATTATAGGATTGGTTGTTGGGTTGTAATTGAAGCCTAATGGAAGTTGAGAAATTTGAATGTTAAGGGACAGAGAAATATATGGACTTGTTTCTACATAGTTGTCTATGAGATGGATCTATGCACTACCAAAAAATGATGTGTGATTTGGAAAAATATGGATTAGAGCCAACAAAAAGGGAAATTTTTACAAAACTTGATTGAATAACCATGCCTTGTTGACTAAAAACAAAAATTCAAAAAGAAAAAATATAAATAAAATTAAAAGACAATAAAATACCTTCTTGGGGCTTGTTTATATTTTAAGAAGACCCTTTTAACAAGTGGATTTGTTATCCAAACAATTTTAACGCTTTTGCAAAGAAGAGAGGGCTTGTTTTCTACTCCAAAATTAAATCTATCGTACATGACAAAACATGTTGCAACAAAATAAGAAACAAATAAATAGCATAACCATAGACATAGTTGACCTGAACAAGATTACATCGGCTGAGCATGACACCTAATGCTCACGATGTTCCCATTCTGTATAATGATAAAACCTTGTGTGTGGAAAACTTTTTGAGTGTACAAAACTTTTTGAGTTAAGAAAATCTATAAGCCACAATGCAGACAGATTGTAACTACTTAAACCCACTAAAATTTTGATAATTAGCTATAATGTTTCTTCTCATATAGCTTTTAAGAAATGATAACTCCCAGTAAATATAATTTGGAACTTTTTTCTTCTATAACGTACGGCATGGAACAATACAGTGTAACATGGGAGAAATGACTTACCTGCGGTGCTGCTCAAGATTACTTGGACGTGGAAGAACACAGCCTAAACAATTTTCTTCCTTGCCAATGTTCACCACAAATTTTCACCATGTCCACTCCTCCAATTTCCTACACTCCAAAATTTGGAGGCCTCCCATATCTTCATCTGCCAATCATATAAATTTATGTGTTCACATATTTTGACAAAAGAAAAGTTGACAAACATCATTTTTAAGCTAAATTGTTACTAGAATGAGGATTAAGGCATTGTCATGACCACTTAGAATGTTATTGTCATAAAGTAATTTAATGTATTAGTATGATAATTGTGATATAATTATAGGATTGGGTGTTAAGTTCTAATTGATGCCTCATGGAAGTTGAGAAATTTGAATGTTAAGTGACAGTGAAATATATGGACTTGTTTATACATAGTTTTCTATGAGATGGATATCCTATAAATTAGTAGAGCCTAAAAAAATAGAGAATACTTCAAAATTACCTAAAGTGCTCGATATTTTACCCTTCAGAAATTGAGTTGATCACTTAGAGGATAATGTCCCTAGCATCTGGGCATCCTTGTAGAACCCATCATCACAACATTATACAACATGACAGATAGTTAGAGCTTCTCCAGAATAAAGGCAAAGACATATAATGCCTTTTGAACCTCTCATGCCTTGAAAAATCCCTAAATCAAATTACAAAATGTTCTATCCCTGAAGTTTGAACTTTGTCTCCTTGTCTCTAGGTATAGTTCCCCCACTTGTTGCATTCCTCACCCCTTCACAAAACCCTCAATAATGGCAGCATATGTAGGATGATCAACCCCATGGAATTTCTCTAAGATTTCCCAAAGTCTCCAAATAATTGGAAAATTCCTCAAAAAGCCCTAAAACCATCAAAAGTAGTAGTATATGTAGGATAGTGATAATAAATATATTCTTGGTTGGGATTGAGAAGGAATCAAAAATTGTAAATGGCAACACGATCGAAAATGCTACGGTTTTTAGATTTTACAATTAGGAATTTAGGTTTTTAGATTTTGGTACTCCTGACATTTTGCGACATAAGGAGTTTGAGATTTGTTTCAACTCTAGTTGTAGGAATAGATGCCTTTTGGGATTAATATGCAGCAAAATGATTGTTTTTCCATCATAGTGGATCAGAGGAACAAGCTGGCATAGGGGATATCGTATTTATGGTAGGTCCCATGGTTTGGCCATGCTATAAGTCACATCTCTATTATAAAATCATAGTACCATTCTACACTAGAAACTCCCCAATTCTTGGAAGGTCGATGCCAGAGTGTTTGGAAGAATACTTGAATGAAAGGTGGATAGCTGAAATATGTTTGTAAGAAATATCCACTAGAATGAAGAGGGTATAAATGCATTTTTTGCTCTCTCCCCAATGATGGAACTTGTAAAGAAAGGATATTTAATTATAGACCTACCGCCTTTCACCATATTTTTAAACCATCTATCAAAATGGACTCTTTGTATTACGATGTGAGCAGTTGACTTAGTAGCAAAGCTTGCTACCAAAATCCAAGAACATACAAGAATTTTGGCTATGCTTTTGAGACTTTTGTACAAAGACAAGATACTAGGAAAGGAGTGCCTTTTATGTGATTATGGCATCAAAAATGTTGCTTCAATATCCCTCATCATAAAGCTAAAATGTAAATCCAAGGGAGGGGTTTTCCTTGTATTACTATGTCCAAGTCTTTTAAGGAAGGCTTTAAGCTTGGTCCCAACTCTTCCAATTTCAAGGACCTTTCAAGTCTAGGCTTTGTGGTTGAGAACTCACTGGACAACCATACCCTTGAAGTGATGCATACTAACACAACTATGAGGGTGGTAGAATTTGTAAGTCGGGGAATAATATGCTGCTTCAACAGATTTTGGCCCTCATCATCTTCCCTCGGGTTCTAGATATATCAAAACTGGACCCAAAATTTAGAATTGATATTTTTCTCAAACGGTTTTTTTGTTGTGATCTTCAAATGCCATAAGGATAAACATAAAGTTTTTGAACAAGGTCCACTTTTTTTTGGGATGAGCTGGTCTATCCATTCAACAATGGTTTCTAGAATTCAATCCTCTCACTATGTCGGTAATGTCTACTCTATTATGGGTTAAGATTTCCTAATTTTCCCATTCACTCTACGCATCTGTGTTGAAGGGTTAGATACATTTATGTAAGCTAGTTGGACTAAGTCTAGCTAGGACTAGATAGTGACAGTAGAACTAGCAGTGTGCTATTATAGTCTTTCATGCTTGTGAGAAGAGCAGGGGGGATTTGGTCTATGACTAATCTCATGGTATGGAGGAAACCACATTGCTTTTCTAGAAGGTGGAGCAAATGTTTGTGCAGACTTGTAAGGCTTTAGATAAGCACTCTATGGCTCATATGTATAGCTGATAACCAGATACAAATCAAATTAGTGTTATATGAGGATAATTGAAAGGAAATTGTAGGTGTAGATATTTAGTATATAAATTTGCAAAAACTAAGTCTCCTTTTATGACTATTATTAATGCTCTGAGAAATAAATTAAACTCACATCTTGTACAATGACAAACAAAATAAAGGATCTTGATAATGAATGTGGTAGGAATTAAGCTATCTTGACTGATAAAGAAATAGAAAAACAAAAAGGACAGTAGAATTGCTGGAAAAATTAACAAGGTAGACCAGCAAGGAAACTTGGTTAGTCTTTTGGCCTAGCCTGGAAGGGGCCTAGCCATAAGACAACCCTAAAGTCTTGAATGTTATATGGAGGGTGTGGTTGTGTATAAACCTTAGAAAAATAAATAATGTAGGCAACATGTAGTATAATCGAGAAGAAAACACATAATATCATAACCCGTTACAAATATAATTCACATTTTATCAAACTCACAAATTCAAGAGGAACAAGTCTATGATACTATAAAGAATAAGACAATTGTAGGAAGTAACAAATAGTAATAAGAACCACATTCATAATATTAGCAAAATATAATCAATTGAATTCTCAGTTTCAACCCCTCTAAAAATTGACGTGGTAGCACCATTAATAATATAGAAACTACTACAAACATTAAAATATTAGGATGCAGTATTATTAACGATATAGAGTCACTCTAATTGTGTTGAAGCCATAATTCTAGAGTCTGACACAAAAATATTAAAAAAAGTTTTGACCTGAGTTAATTTTCCTTAGAAAACCCTAACTAGTTGAGGAGCAAAACATAAGGAAATTACATTATAGACCAAAAATTAATAACCAAGTCAAATAGATGCGTCAACAGAGACCAAAAACTGGAATAGCCTCTCAAGATCAAGTGGCCATTACGGCCATTTACACTTTTAAGGAAACAAGACAAGAAAATGCTAACTCTTCATGTCACCATAAGTCTATGAAATAAATAGAAAACACAGAGTAATATAATATTCAACATGAATCTTGAAAACTCATCTGCGATAAGTGAAAAGAGAGGTGGAAGACATGCGCAGAACTGAAAGCATTTAAAAAAGGAGGGATCTTGAACTATAGGTAACACATCATAACCATTCCATCAATTGCGTACATAATACCAAGCCATAACGGAGTGTTGGGTAACCTAGTGAGGGTTAACAGTGAATACCTGATTTTGACCCCTTTCTCCTGGAGCCATCACCCATGGAAACTAGAATCAAGCCACTTTGTCTGGATTCATATCAATATCAGAACCCCAACTAAAAAAAATGAAATCTGAAAACTTAGCATAATAACAGTATTAGGTTTGTTAGCAAACCTTACTTTGCCATTATGGAAAGCAACGATAAAATTTCACAGGGAAGGATGAAGAGGTTACCGTGCAAAACATCTAGAACCTGTGAGGGAGAAGATGTCTGGATATGCTACAAAAAAAAACATGAATGAACCTGAACCAACATGGATCGAGTAGGTAGTTACCATTACCAAGCTCAAGAAAACCTTCAGCATTGGATGGGCATCTACGTCTGGGACGATTGATGAGATCCAACTCCCAAGATAAAGACAAGTGTAAGCATTAGAAAAGTTCTCCTTTCTAGTGCATGAATTCACTATGGGTAATGTCTCTAAGAAGATGATAAAAATTCATTTTACTTCATTGAATACAAAACCATCAAGGTAAGTTAACAGGGTATGGTAATCATTTTATGGAAAGATAAACTCTTCTTCATTTTCCTCTTCAAGGGAAACCTCCCAATGAACTAATGCTCAAATACAATCAATATACTTAACAAATCCAATAAGGAGGAGTCAAATATTATTCATTTATAAAACCTAAATTTTAACCACTATTGGTGCTTTTGCTAATGAATAGGCCATATTACATTTATCACATGAAAACTACCTAGTATGAATTATTTAATAATCACTGACATAACAGACTTTATATACATTACATTAAATGACCACCATACTTATAATATTATTAGCCATTATGGACCCCATTACATCACCAGCGGATCCCACCATTTCATCCTCTTTGCAACACATGTCTCTCAATTTTATATCTATGATGTATCTCCTTAAGCCAACTTCCTGCGTATGGGCATTGCCCCCAATCCTAAGAGTGAAGTAGTCCAAGAAGTGTGTCCATAAAGGGATCGTCCATAAAACAAGGTCCCATGTACAAGTAATACACTCCACACTAAGAATGAATTCATCCAAGAAATGCATCCAAAAATCCAACTATCAAGTATAAATGTTTCCTTCAATGTTGAAAATGAAGTCATCCAAGAAAGGATTACATAATCTTATATCCTAGGTACAGGTGTGCATGTTGGGTTCTAACTAATCACACATGAAATTGAGGAATAGGCACGAGGTTTTTTTAAATATTAGCACCATGTTCAGATGGATCCAATCATATTTCTACCAAGATTCTATCTCATCCATAACCAAAATATCATCCACATAGATACAAAAGGTTAATTATAGATATGGAGTTATGTACTCTATGGTATGTACAAGTATTATTACACCAGAATGTCATTACTAATCATCAGTGGACTTATTTTACCAAGGTACCTTAAGGTTGTGTTAAAAACGTACTGGGAAGAATTAAAGTGGAACTTGAAAGTTTAATTTGTTCTACTGTGACTAGGTTAGGTAGGAGGCGCTATCTGAGATCCTGATAGCAATATCAATAGATTTTACCAAATAACTATCTCTTTCACCAGGTTTCTCGATTGAGGCCCTATATTTCATTGAATCCTACTCACATTGCTTTGAAGAACATAATATGCCATCCTAAAAATCCTGTACCTCCTCAGGTTAAAGAACAATATTAGGGGAAGAAAAATTTACTTTGAACCCTAACACGCCAATAGGATTTTTGCTACTTGTTTTATCAAGAAATTTAATTCTATTAATGAAAAAATATGACTATGTATTCAACAAATGTTAACAGTCAAAATAGTTTTGTGAAAAATTTCCATCGCCTAAGGAGAATATATAGACGAAGGAAATACTAAATATGAGGCTCCCATAATAGGTACAACTTAACCTCCACCCATCAATATCCCATTCTAGTAGTTTGAGTTAATTTGATTGTCCCTTTTTAATGCATCCATCACTACAACACATGAACTCTTGAAGCCTAATATTTTCATATTTTGCAAAGGCTTGGTTGATCCAATCCCTCTACTCTAGTACTTCTCACATGGATACATTGTCAATATATTGTGTGTAAGCTTATGATAATTTGTGATCCAATTTTTAGTATCATGAATTAAATATTCCCATGGATTCTCTACTTTATTTTGTATAAACATGAGAAGGAGACGTGAAAACTTGACTTACTAGTGATGTGACTTATAAATCATCCAGAAAATCATAAGATGATCCATAGAAACATCACTAAAAGTCAACCCATATTAAATAGTTATAATTTAATAATTCATTATATAGTTTAATATATATGTTATTTTCCAAATAAACCATGGTTGATAATAATTTTGTTAACAATAAGAAAAAATATTATATTGATCCAAGTGGCTCCAGAGACACACACAGGACAAATAGGACTTAGGAAAGCTCAAAATTCAAAATGTTTGGATTATGCTAGAACCAAGACCAAAGAATAGATCTTGTCATCCTGATCATGGAGGTGTGAATAGTTCGTCAATCCGAGTGTGGTTGAGGGAGTTAGAAGCAATCAAATTTCAGTTGAATTTTTGCTTACTGGAAAGGCTTAAGGAGGCCATAATTTGGACAAAACCCAGCCATCGGATTCCAGCCAATTTTGGCTAGATTCCAAGTGAAATTGTGGCCTAGTTAAAAATACTCCTATGGCTTAAAAACTGAATTTCAGAAAAACTGTAAATGGTTTTTATAATAAAAGTATGATATATCTATATATATCGATATATATATATATATATATATATATAGAAAGTGGTTGGGGGCCACCAACCTTGCCACCCCTTGTGCACATAACCATGCCATATCATAACTTTGTTTGAGGGGTGGGCCAGCCCTTGGGGCATGGACCCAACCACCATTAAGCAAACAACCGCTCACTTAATTACATATGGGCCACCATAAAGCAAGGATAGATGATGTGGGCAGGCCACCCAAGGTGGGCCCAGCTTGACCTCCCTTCCAAAATTAATATTCAGTTATGTAAAAAAGGGAGGGGGCGGGGTTTGACCCCCTTACCTCCTCTGTAATAAACAGATCAGTAACCACTCTGCCCAATGGAGTTTTTGGTAAGTATGCCCACAAAGTTTTATAAAAACCTTGATTTTTCAATGCACTCAATGTATATGGAGGAGGAGCTAGGAGCAGGCATAGATTTCGAGATAGAGGAGGTAGAATATTCTTTGATCCCCAAAAATTCTTCGGCGAGGTAAAATTTATTTTTGTCGGAACATAGTCAAAGTTATAGTAATTTTTCATGGATTTCCGTAGGAATAATAATGGTCAAGTCAGAACCGCCTTTTGAGCTGCAGATTTCCAGTCCACCCATGGAGAAAAATATTTGAGGAATCTAGGGGGAATCTAAATAATTCCTTGAGCCCTAGATTCTCAATTTCTTATAATTCTAAAATTGGACAGTCGATTATGTACTACACGACACCACAAATTTGATGGTGCATTCAGATTTTTCATTAGCTCATTCTATTATTCAACCACTTTTTCTAAGTGGAGTGCAGGGGTCAACATTCATTTGCAAGCAGTCATTTCCATGCGATTGATGTCGTGAGATTGATGGCATGAACATCTTCAATAGTTTCACATCCACTTCTTCAGATGGCTTTTGGTTGTGATGTATATGCAGTGTGTTCATGTACTTCTTTTGCTATGAATTGTGTTGTATAGATCCTTGTTTGATGTTAATGATGGATCTTGTTTATTACTTGTTTTCATGATTCCTGCTTGATGTGATGCAGAATCATCTATGTGATGTAATTCTTGTCATGATTTGTCCTGTTATGTTTGGAGATCCCTTTGTTGTATGTTGATGGGATACCCATGTTGTCATCATGCATGTTTTCATTGAGATCCCTTTTATGCCATGTTGGCGGGATGCTCACCATTCACGAGTTTTATGTCATACTAATAGGAGTCTTTTGACTGAGAGTTCCTGTAGTGGAACATCTCTTGGTGCCACTCCTACGTGGGGGTATTTTTCCTTGTATGATAGCGACATCACCTCTATGTACATCATCACTATTGAGAACACTTAATCCAGTGATCTACACCATCTTGACACAGGGGCACGAAGACGTAGTCCCTCTTGGATGAACTCCATTATCAACGACTCATGTTTTTGTCTTGCTGATGATTGTCCTGCTCCTCTTCTTTACAACATGTAGATACATTCATTAATGTTCTTTTAAAAATTAAATTTAACACATCAAAAATTTAAAAGGTCTTGGAAGGGTCCTTCATCACACCCGAACCTGGATTAAGTGGTATCAAAGCAATATTTGCATTGATGTGAATCACAACATGAAAAATGGAACGTGCAGTGACCGAGGATGAAAAAGTGATGTATGAGACCATGCTCAACACTTCCAAAGGGTGGAAATCATGTATGAAACTCTACAGAAAGAGACATAGGAAAAGGAGTGATTGCAGCTTCAGTTGCAAGCCACGAAAAAGACTATGGAAGCACTAAAGCAAAACAAACATAATCTTCAAATAGAGGACGCTAAATTGAAGATGCACTACATCAAGAGAAAGAGGAGAAATGTAGCTTGCTACAATAGCTGTAAGCAAAGGACGAGGCGTTGGAAAAGCTGCAGCATGACCCATGTGAGGTAGAAACTAGTTATCTGAATTCATGTATGTTTCCTGATGTTGATTTGTCTATTTTTGAAAATCACACCACAGATATTGGCTCCAAACTATTGAAGAAAATGGGGTATGAAGGAAAAGGCTTGGGCATTAATGGCCAAGGTATTGCTAACCCCATCAAAGTAGAGGAATTATCGTATCGAACAGGACTTGGGTATGTCAGAAAGGAAGTTGGGGAATGCATTAAGACAACTAGCAAACCACCAACAACAGATGATAAGCAGCCTTCATTAGTTCTTTCCAAATCAATAGAGGAGGTAAAAGATGTTGATTTCCTTTTGCTTTTTTCATCACATAGCATGATTTCTATGGCATATTTGGAGATCCCAATTATAGGGACAAACATGAGGCTTCTTACAAGGATGAGGCATGAGGAGGATAAAGAACTTGGTGTAATAACCAAGGCATAAATCAACCTTTGGAGGTTGTGCATAATCATCAATTTGCAAGCTCGAGATACACCAAAGGATAATGACCAAAGGTGTCAAATTCATCCGAGACATCATCGAAATGGTCGAGGAAAGAGAATGATGGGAAAACATCCCCATCATCCAATGCTTGTTTCCATTGTATAGAAAGAGCTAAGACAAGCTCTCGTCTCCATACTGACACCAAAGACAGCAAAGAAAGGTATAAACAGTTTCAATTTTCAAATGTTCATTTCGATTATAATCATGTTTTTAATTATGAACGAAAAACATGGCATCAAAAACATGTACCTTTTATGGATTACAGAACCATACACTTTCTAAGTGTTGGAAAAAAATGGCAGCACACAAAAGGATGAGGCATGAAAGACCCTCACAAAAGCAAGTAAAGAAACATGTTCAAGAAATTTGGAGGAAGAATACTTTTGCAATCACTGCAACAAAAATGGCCATCAAAGGGAGAATATGTTGGACAATGTTAAACCATGTCTCGAGCGGAGCAGAGAGAGAAAAATAGGGTTTTGCAGCATCGATCAGGGCTGGAATCGTGGGACGGCAGAGTCTACGAGGGAGGTTTCCAGTGAAGAATTCGAATAGACAAGGAATCCTAAGTACGAAACAGGGGGTTCTTACACGGCGTTGAGAACTGAGGGAAGCAATGGAGAGAGGGAAAGGGAGGGGAGAGATCCCCTCCAAAAACGTAGCAGCAGGCAAAGCAAGTGGGAGCAAGCCTCATAATAGGGCAAGGGGAAACAGCAGAGAAGCACCAGTCCTTGGGAACCAATGGCAAACCAGAATAGGAGGCCGATGTCTGCCAAGGGCATAGGAAAAACCCAGGTATGTAATTCCTAATAACAAACTAGAGGAATACAGATGCTATATGAGAGACCACGCGTTAATCTGCAAATTTATTGGGTTTTGGCCTACTGAGATGGATTTAGTGAAATGGATCTAGCAGTGCTGGAAGCCAAAAGGACATATAGATTTAAAACTGGGGGCGAAAGGGTTTTTTACAGTAATCTTTGCCAACTTGGAAGATAAGGAGAAAACCTTTGAGGAAGGACCATATTTCATGAATAATGCAAGACTGTTCATGAGGCATTGGGAAGAAAGATACAACCCAGAGAATGAGAGAATGCTTGCGGTCCCAATATGGGTCAGACTATTTGGATTATTAAAACTGGGGGCGAAAGGGTTTTTTACAGTAATCTTTGCCAACTTGGAAGATAAGGAGAAAACCTTTGAGGAAGGACCATATTTCATGAATAATGTAAGACTGTTCATGAGGCATTGGGAAGAAAGATACAACCCAGAGAATGAGAGAATGCTTGCGGTCCCAATATGGGTCAGACTATTTGGATTACCGGTAGAATTTTGGGATCCAGACATTCTTGAAGGAATTGGTAATTCTATCGGAACCTTTGTCAAAGTGTTTGAATCAACGAAGAGGGGGAAGTATACGTCTTATGCCAGAATATGCGTATATATGAACATATCAGAGCCACTACAAGAATACATAGAGTTGGAATACCAGGATGAGATTTGGAAACAGCCTCTAGACTATGAGCATATCCCCTTTAGGTGCAGATGGTGCCATGAGTATGGACACCTGATCAGACAATGCCCGCAGAATAGAGAAGAGGAGACCATCAAAAAACAAGAAGAAGAACAAAGAAGGGCAAAGAAAACAGAGGGTGGACAGGTAGGTTTTCAGGAGGTCAACAAAAGAAAGAGAACAGGGAAAGAAGGAGAAAAACCACAGGAAAAACCGCAGGTCATAATAATAGAAAGCCAGAACAAATTTCAAGTCCTGCAGGAAAATGAAGATGAGGAATCGGATGCAATGGATGGGGAAGATGAAACCGAAAGAGTTCCAATGGAAGTGGGTAAAGAAACAAGGGATGAAAACACAAAAGTGGTTGGGGAGAATGAAGAAGAGATGGGAGTAACTCGTGAGATAACCCCAGAACAAATCCAGGTTGGACCTGGGTCACAAAATGACTCAGGGACAGAAGAAGAGAAAATTATGAGGAAGCTGATACAGGAATGGAAAAACCTTGACGAGAGATTTATACCAGAAACCCAAAAACAGTTATACAAGGATACATTCCAAAAATACAAAGAAAAAAGAAGCAGAGCAGGGGAAGAGATAATAGGGCAAATAGGGGAATATGAAAGTAACAACATAGGATTGGAAGGTACTGGAAAAGGAGGACGGAAGAGGGGAAGAAGAACCCTAAACGAGATAATTCAGGCTATAGGAGAGATTCTGGTTAACTCAGGCAAGGTCATACCTCTATCGGAGGCATTCCAACAACCACCCAAGAAGTTATAAATGATAATTACATCCTTGAATATTAGGGGCCTCGATAGTACAGGAAAACAGAGGTATTTAAAGGATAGACTAAGAAAGGACAAACCAGGAATTGCAATAATCCAAGAAACAAAAATCACTACGCAGCAGATGGAAAGAATAATTAAAAAACTCAAAATTCAGTATGAAGTTATGGGTCAGGATGCAATAGGCACTGCAGGTGGGCTAGCAATAATGTGGAACCAGGAGGAGATAATTTTTTAAAATTGGACCAGTCTACCCAGAATCCTAACTGGTTCCTGTAGAGTGATAGGATCCGCAGAAAAAGTCCTCATTTCAGGGGTTTATGGACCTCATATAGCAGGGGATAGAGAAAGATTCATAAAGAATGTGAAGGAAGTTAGAGGACTCTACCCAGAAATGCCATGGATAGGAGGATGATATTTTAACCTGATCAAAACATTGGATGAGAAAAAAGGGGGAATAAGGAGGATATATCAGTTTATGGATATGTTTAATGATATGATTGTCGATCAAAGGCTGGTAGACATGCTAACCATAAATGGTATATACACTTGGAATAACCGTCGAGGAGGAAAAAACCAGATCGCCTCCATATTGGACAGGTTTCTAGTATCGGAGTCGATCATGAATAGAGACATATTTCTGGAAGCCAAAATAATGCCAGCCCTTGGTTCAGACCACTGGCCAATAACGTTGGAGATAGATATTAAGAAAAACTCTAGAAAAAAGCCGTTCAGATTTGAATCCTTTTGGCTAAGGAATCCTCAGTTTTTGGAAAAGGAAGAAGAATGGTGGACTCAAAGCACATTGCAAGGAAAAGGGAAAATGTACACTTTTCAGCTAAAACTAAAAGAATTGAAGGGGAAGATTATAAAGTGGAATAGGGAGGATTTTGGGAACATATTGGAGGAGAAACAAAGATTAGAATAGGAAATGGAAGAAATCCAACAAAGAATAATACTCGAAGGGAGATCTGAGGAAAGATGCAAGGCAGAAGGAATCGTAATAGGTAAGTTGGAGGAGAGAAGGAAGCAAGAGGAGATTCTATGGAGACAGAAATCCAGGATCAACTGGTTAAGGGAAGGAGAAAGAAATACAAAATTCTTCCATCAGGCCATGGTACAACATAGACAGAGAAGCAGGATTTTATCCATTAAAAATGAAGCAGGGGAAAGGGTATTAGAACAAGAAGGGATCGAGAAAGTCTTAGTTGAGTATCATAAAGACATCCTGAACGAGCCTCAAAATGACCGGGCAGCAGCTATTGAGAAGATTTGTAAAGAAATTCCTAAGTTGGTTGGAGAGGAACAGAACAAAGCCCTGATGCACGCAGTGACTATAGAAGAGTTAGAGGAAATAGTGATGAACATGAAGAAAGGAAAGGCCCCAGGTCCGGATGGGTTTACAACAGAATTCTTTCAAGCAGGATGGCGATTTCTGAGTAAAGCGATTTTGGAACTAGTTGAGGAATCACGTTTGAAGCAGAAGGTATGGCCAGCATTAAACTCAACCTTTTTTACTTTAATCCTGAAGAATTCCAACTCAGATAATGCGCAGGGCTTTCCCCCAATTGCTTTATGTAATGTCATTTATAAAATCATTGCCACATTGATAGCAAAAAGGATAAAACCGCTTCTGGCAAATCTAATCTCCCCAGAACAAACAGGGTTTGTCGAGGGAAGACAAATTCTCGATGGATTAGTGGTAACATAGGAAGTCATCCACACCATCAAGGAAAAGAAGAAGAAAGGAATGATGATAAAGCTAGATTTGTCTAAAGTGTATGACAGACTGAATTGGAATTATCTCAAAAGAATCCTAGAGTCATTTCGATTCAACAATAGATGGATAGATTGGGTTCTCAGTATGATTTCAACGCCGAATTTCTCAATTCTAATTAATGGTATACCTTCATCTCCCTTTAATGCCTCAAGAGGAATAAGACAGGGGGATCCTCTCTCGCCATTCCTATTTATTCTGGCGGTGGAGGGGTTAGGGAGGTTCTTTAAAAAGGAACAGAGGGAAAGAAGAATCAAAGGGCTTAAGCTATGGGGGAACAATATTCCAATCACCCATCAACAGTTCGTTGATGACATAATGCTGTTCTGCGAAGCAACAGTAAAAGAAGTTAAGGGTATAAAAAGAATCTTAGACACTTTTATGGAGGCCTCGGGCATGGAAGTAAACAAGGAAAAGTCTTGTACATTTGTGTTCAATACCCTAGATTCAGTTAAAACCCACCTCACAAGGACGTTAGGATTCAAACAAGGAGAGCTACCAACGAAGTACCTTGGAAATCAGATTGATTTTCATCCAACCAGAATGGTAAACTGGCCTCAGGTTATAGAGAAAATTAAAAATAAAATGGCAGGATGGACGTTTAGAACCTTGAACATAGTGGGGCGTATTTTCCTGGTTAAATCGGTCCTACAAGCAATACCTATTTATCCTCTGTCCATAATAGTGGCACCCATAGGAGCTTGCTCCAAGATAAAAGAGCTATATACTAAATTCATTTGGGGAGGCCCTAATCAACAGAGAAAGTGGGCCTTACTTTCTTGGAAACATCTGTCAAAAAGGAAGGAGGAAGGAGGCCTTGGTTTGAGAGACCTAGAAATGCTAAACAGAGTGTTGGGCGCAAAACTATGGTGGCGGTGGATGAGAGGGGGAAACGATCTCTAGAAAAGGATATGGATGAGTAAGTACAATATGCCAATAACTACGGAAGAAATCCTAAGGGTGGAAGAGACCCCAAAAGGATCTTCAATTTGGAACCTGACCAGCCAGAATAGAAGTATAATCAACAGTCATGCATTCTGGGAAATAAGAGGAGGAAGAAATGCTAGGTTTTGGGAAGAAGGGTGGCAGCAGAGAGACAGACTAGCCCATAAACCAAATCTTCAGAACCTACAGCAAAAAGAAATTAGGGATGGAAAGAGATACGTTGAAGATTATTGGAGACAGGGAGAGTCAAAAGGTATATGGAGGAAATGGCGAAAGCCAGAAGAATGGATGGTAAACATCACCCAGGATCAGCAAAAAGAAAAAAGAAGTGGAAACAAGGAAGATAAAAGTTAGGAATGGGGAAGATATTCTGAGGTGGGGGAAATCCATGAAAGGGTCCTTCACGGTTAAGGAAGCATACCATCTGACTAGAATGAAGGAAAGGATGGAGATAAACTCGGATTGGAAAACCATATGGGATGGTAAATGGTGGCCTAAGATTGCTTTATTTGTATGGCTGGTAGGTAAAGAAAGGATATTAACCTGGGATAATATCCAAAAGAGGGGCCTTCAAGGCCCCTCGAATTGTTTCCTTTGCAATAAGGAGAACGAGACCCAGAACCATATCCTGAACAATTGCTCGTATGCAAAGAAGATGTGGAACGAGACCAGAAATCTCTATGGTAAGGAAGGAAGAGACCCCAAAGATATAAAAAGAACCATCTTCATATGGAACAAGGAAAAATTCACCTGTAAAGTCATTAAAAGGGCATGCGACTTAACAGTGGGATTCACGATTTGGTTCCTATGGAAAGAACGAAACCGAAGAATTTTCATTGGGAAACATATAGAACCAGAAGAAACGTGGAAGGGTATCCTAAGAGTTGTTAAGGAAACAATCCTAGTGAAGGATTGGAATGAAGAGGAGTGGAAAACGAACCAGGAGGAGGGACAAATTCTGGCAAAACTAAACATGAAATATGAAATGGTTTATCCCAGAAAAGAAAGTAGACAGAATAAACAGGCTGAAAGCCAAACCAATTCAATTACCCTAAAGATAACATCATAAAATTGAACTTCGATGGGGCCTCCAAAGGGAAGCCAGGCAATGCAAGCTTTGGGGGAATCTTCAGGGACAGTAAGAGAAGCACCAGATGGATTTACACAGAGTGGGGAGGAGAAATGACAAACAACGAAGCTGAACTCTGGGCAGTTCATCAGGGATTAAGGATTGTAGTGAGAAATGGCTACAGGAACCTAGAGTTAGAAGGGGATTCGTAGATGGTAATAGAGATGATACGAAAATTTAACAATGGAAAGAACTGGGAACAGATTGTGAGAAGCTAGAGGACGGCTGGGATAGTACAAGACATAGGAGAAATCCTCAAGAATTTTGATTACCTGATAATCAATCACATCCGGAGGAAAGGAAATAAGGCGGCGGACTTCCTTGCTAACTGGGGGAGTAATGATCAGTCAGGGAAGGTTGACAGCGATTGGTAGAATGAAGTGGAGAACCTGAAGCGGAAGGAGCTGGTCATTATAATAAATCAAGACCATGAGACAGCCACGTACCAACACGAATGAGCATAAGAGATCCCCAATTGGAAAGAACTGGACAGCGGACGAAGGACAGAGGTACAAGCGGGGGAGAATTATACCCATTACAGGAGAAGATCAGGTAATGATGGCCCGATGCAGCTGGGCCATTAAGAGGATTGACAGTTCAAGGAGGAAAGCCAGGGGAAAAGGGAGGATGAGAGGTGATCAGGATGGCATGTCAGATGGTAAGGGAAAGCCTGCATGCTCAGGTAAGGAACGACAGGATAGGGATGGTGCTTGGGAGAACAGGTGGCAGGAGGACCGCGCCCACATCGCAAGGGAGAGACGGAGGGGAAGGGTGCACAAAGGCGGAAGGATTAATAAATACCATAAGAGCAGAGCGGTTCGCAGGTGCATAGGAAAGAGGAGAGCAGAGAGGAGGACAAATTCAGAAAGCAGAGAGAAGCAGGGGGAGGAGATTGAAGCTGAGATGAAGGAGAGGATGGAAACCAGAAAGTGAGGGAATATCAGAGAGACCGCGGATACTGAAGGGGCTAGTAAATGGAGTGCCCAGGAAAAGGGAAAAGCCCTAGAACAGGACGATGGACTCACAGTTTTGGTATCGGACAACAATGAAAAGTAGGTAGAAGTGGTCGGCTTGGATGAGAACAATTGCCCTCAGTCACGGGCTAAACGAGGAAGAAGAGGAGCCGCTGAAACAAAGGGTAGACAGGAGCGTTGGGGGAACGAAGGGTGGAGACGATGTGAACTTGGAGGAATTAAAGACGAAGGCAAGGAATACGACCAGAGTAGACGAACTGTGGTTGGAGAGGGTAGTAGAAGACGGGGTAGAGGAGGTAGAAAAGGACAGCACGGCAGGGGCAAAGGAAAAACAGGGAACCAAAGGGGGGAGGAGGCTCCGGCTCACGGAAGGAAAACCAGGACTTCTGCTGGGAGGAGAGTGCAGCTGCCTGAGCAGGCATACTACCAAAACACCAATAAAGGGTTTAGGAGAATTATACATCATTTAGAAGAGGAGGCCATGCAGGAACAATCTGATCCAGGAATGGAGGACTGGTCTATCTTCTTCCGGACCCTGGCCAAACTAGGGGACTCATGACCCTGTACAAACAATCTCTGCATGTATATTGGGTCATGAAGAGACTACTTGCCAAATCCATGGAGCAAGTAGGAATGGAGATGGCTGAGCTCTCTCAGGGGATTCCTACTCTCAAGAAGGAGCTGAAGAACATTCAGATGATCCTCCTCATGCAAGACAGACGTATGGATGAAATCCAAGAGCAGCTTAAGCAACGCCACCCTAATCCTGAGAAGGATATGGACCAGCAGGTAGGCAAGGAGACATAGTCTGGCAGTTCTTACTTTTTTGTTTTTTATATGAAGATTGTAGAAAGTAACTAGTCTATCAAATTTTGTAATGTGGAAAATAACAGGAAGATTAGGAGAATAGGTAGTCTCTTTAAATGTACTGTACATATAGCTTGGGAAAATAGACTCAAGGTATTTTATTTTTGGATGGCATTAAAAGACTTAAGACGGCCAAAATACCTGGTTTCCCTTTGGGCAGGTTGAGGTCATCGTATTTTTGTAATGATATTGACTTGATGAAATAGAAGAAGTAGTCCCACCGCAGCTTACAAAAAAAAAATGGCCATCAAAGAGCCATTTATTGGAGGCTCCATCTAGAGCAGTGCCTTAAAGACAAAGCGTTGGTGCGTGAGCCAGGTGAAGCGGTTTTTCGACAAGAAAAACTGTCATAAGGAGGTGACCCATTCACATTGATAAGTGAAAAAGGGTTCCTAGACAGGTTAGCATTTCATGGTCGTTCTTTTGTAAATCACTTTTTGCATTTTGAAATGTCAAAGTGATGATGTGTTTTCCATCACTTGTTCAACAACAATGATGTCTGATATTATTTTCAGTTGCACAATAAACTATAAAAGTGATGTTGTGTTTCCATCACTTGTCAAAACAATAGTGTTTAGCCTTATCTTTGTAAATCACGTGTTGTAGTGGTGATATGCTTTCCATCATTTATTGAAGCAACAATGATATGTTGGCATTAGTTTTGTAAATGGGGTATTGTGTCCATCTTGTTGTAAACTTGACCACCGAGTACGTGTTATAAACTCATGGAAAGTGTGGGACGCTTGGGTCATTATCTGGTCAAATAAGTCAAGCATGTAATTTACAAAACAATGTACTACAAGTTGCAAAGGTTGCAGGTGTTGGCTCATAACTTAAGGCTTCAAAGAACAAAGGTGAAGGAGATGGAAGCGAGACCTTCCAAGACGCTTGTGATGAAGAAAAGGTACAAAGAAGTTGCACATTACTTTTCATGCTTTTGGAGGACCAAAAGCTCCTCAGTGGGGAGGATTGATCCATGTGGCTCCAAAGACAAAAACATGACAAAGAGGACTCAGGACCAGAGCATAGATATCATCGTCTTGATCGTAGCGGTGCGAACATTTCATCAAGCCAAGTCCGAATGAGGATGTTTGAAGAAGTCAAAGTTGGGTTTCCTTTTCCCTGACTGGGTAGGCTTAAGGAGGCCACAATTTGGATAGAACTCGGTCACCGGATTCCGGCCAACTCTGGCCAGATTTCAAGTGAAATTGTGGCCTAGTAGAAAAAACTCCTACAGCTTAAAAACCGAATTTAAAAAAAATGCATATTGTTATATGTATATATATATATATGTATAATGTGTATATATATATATCTATATGTATGAATATATATATATATCTATATATATATATATATATATATTATTATAGATATATATATATATATATAGATAGATAGATATATTATATATATATATATATATATATATATATATATATATTATATAGAAAGGGGGTGGGGGCCACCAACCTTGCCACCCACTCCGCACATAACCATGTGTTGTGCCTTGCAAAACAACCCCCCATTTCATCCTTATATGCATCGAGCAATCAAAAGGTCAAGACCTGACCCGATATCGGCCATCAGCCATCGGCTATTTCCTTTGTACATCCCTATTGCGCCATCGGTCAAAGACCCGACCCGATATCGGCCATCGACCATCGGCTATTTCCTTTGTGCATCCCTATTGCGCCGTCGGTCAAAGTCCCGACCCGATATCGGCCATCGGCCATCGGTCATTTCCTTGTGCACCATTATCATGTCTATCGATAAAGTCCCGACCCGATAAAGCCATCGGCGATATCGGTGATCGGCAGTTTTCTTCGTATATCAAGTGATGCTCATACATGCTTCCCCGACCCGATATCGGTCATCGGTGATCGGTGGTTTCTCTTGCCAAATATTAATGCACGCATGACCTTCCCCGATCCGATATCGGCAATCGGCGATCGGCAACGGTTGAAACATTGTTAAAACTATCAATTGTGCCCCTCCCCGATCCGATAAGATAAGGCACAGTTCTCCAAGAAAATCCGTTAGAATGATTGGAAAGCCGGAGTTAATGGTAATTAAAGCATAATCATTCCCGCTCAGCCGCCGGTACGCCCCTTGCATTATTTGAAAGATCTTTAGGCGAATATTGCACCAGTAAGCATTTATAAGGTGGCAGATTGTATACGGACCCTTAATGAACCCATCCTTTCAAAATCTGCCCATAGATCGCATCCTTGCTGTTTAATAAAGGCCAAGTATATCGACGTTCTTCTTATTGTTTGCTCAATTGTGAGTTTTATTATTGTCTCAATACTACGCCAAAAAACCATTCTTCTGCGCAGATTACAGATTTGCCAAAGCAATTCAGGCATTATGGGAAAGAAGCAGAAGAAGGTTGGAGGCGCTGTTGAATCACAATCCATGCCACAACCAATCATGACCAGTAAGAAGGGATTGATATCAGACACAACCTGCGCAGGACTCGCTAAAACCACCTGGCAGGGAACTTATGATTTACTAGAGGCCGAAAAGCCCAAGCAGGTGGTAGAACAAGCTACCGCGGACTCCACCAAGAGCTCAGAGTGCACTCTCAAAGACTTGGCCGACTCTTTCCTACATAGGATAGCGGCAAGAGAACAAATGCTCCCCTACACTGATGCTATTAAATGGGCAATTGAGGAGATTTCTATCAAAGACAGAACCTTCATTGCAAAAGATGGAAGGATCTTTGGGTCCTTCAAGTCAGAGGATTTAAGGCAAATGTATCATTTGCCTAAGCCGGAGAAGGTTTACAACAAAGCATTCCTCGAGAAGTTCGCAAGTGAGAACGAAACTGAGTCCGAGCCAATCAAAGATTGGAGGTCGAATCCAGCTAAACACAAGCATGAAACCTCCGGTAAGTACTCAGTCGACTCCTTGTGTTCGCCCTATTGCTATGCTGCTATAATGATGTGTAGAATGTGGGGTCTTCACGACTCCACCAATTTTACTATCGAAATGGTTCCCCTCATAGATGCGGCAGTTAACAGTTGGGTTATGGATTGGGCCACCATCCTTTCAGATAAGCTTGCAATAGCCATCCAGGAATATAGGAATAAAACCAGAGTTAGTGAAAGAATAATCCCTCCTTTCTATTACAGTGCTTATATTCTGGATACTTTGTGTTTTAATTCTGAATTCCCCATTCTCGGCTGGAGATGGACCACACAGGACCCCTCTCCCATCCATATTTATCATCAAAAGATGTGGAAGTCGTCCCACAAAGCCCACTTGTATAGTATCTGCAATGGTTTTATGATTCCTATTTATTATGCCATCTTTAATAAGCCCATTTCAAGAATTTCCTACTTAGCCTCTTTTGATCTGCCGTCGGTAGGAAGCTGGTTTGGTGAAGAACATTTTACATATGTTAGAGTTTTTGGTAGTAAAGCCAATCCCCACGTCCTTCCTTTTTATGTTCCTGATAAACTGCTAGCTCGAGAGATTGCCTACCAACTCTCAGCTGAAAGCACCATATCGACTCTTAGAAATAAGCAAAAAAGAGGCTGGCCAACTTTTCCTCTCAGATGTGGGGTTTTCACCCTACATGATTTAAAGCATGCAGAAAAGGAAGCCACGAAAATTCAAGCCCTGCATCTTCCTATACTCCCAAACAGAGCATATGACCCCAACAAATATGCATACGCCGCTCTTGAACATGCCAAACTATCAACGTTTGAGCATAAAGAGGACCTTTTTGATGACATATTTACCTCAGCAGAATCAATTGGTCAGGCCAGAGAAATTGCTAAAACAAGGTATAATGACGAAGGGCTATTAGAATTTAACAGGCTCAGGCAGCAGAGGTTGCAAACTCTGCCCCTGGACTTAATAATACCAACCCAAGCGTCATCCTCAAGCGATCCTGGCAAACAGCGACAAGAAGAGTCCCCTGCTACAATTAAAACTAATGAGCGGGAAGAACAACTGAAGAAGAACCAAGAAGATAAGCTAAGAAAAGAGCAGGCAGAGCATTCAGCTAAAGAAAAAGCAGAACGCTTAAGAAAACAAGAGGAAGACAGAGTCAGAAAAGAGCAGGCACAGCTACAGCAAAAACAACAACAACAACAAGAGAAGGAAAGACAGGAACAGTTGCTTAAGGAATTACAATCCAAGCAGAATACCCCCGATATTAATAAAGGTACCGACACAGACCCTAAGCTGCAAAAAGAATGGCAGCATTTTAGTACCATTATTGGCGGGACAAAAGATTCACAAAATATCGACAATTCGAAAAGCAGCGGCATACAAGCAGAAGGTACAACCATCGGCCCACCCAAAAGTATGAGTGTGGAAATTATTCCGAAAGGTCCTAGTGACCAAATAACCCTCCTGGTAGAAGACATTCCCCCACTAAATGTCTTCTATAGCCCTAAGCACAGAGCAGTAGTAAAGAGATCACGAAAAAGGCAGAGGCTTGATCAATCTCCCCTTTTTCCTGACCAACCACTAACGGGCAATGTAGTCTGGAGAGAAAAATTTGACCCCTCTGATGACCTGAACAAATTGTCACAATATGCGGGAGCCTATTCGGCTGCCACTATTGACAAAGCTTCAGAGGTGGCAGTTCTCTTAAAGGCTAAGGACCAGGAGATTTTGAATCTCCAAACAGAATTAGCAGACACCAGACAAAGGATAATACAAGCAGAGCAGCAATCAGCGGGACACCAGCAAGAGGCAGCACGCATCAACGAACAACTATCGGGACAACAGAAAATCAATGAGCAATTGATGCAACAGTGGCAAGAGGAGAAGCAGGCGATCATTCAGACATCTATCCAAAAGGAGAGCGAGCTAACAGAAGCATTGGAGCAGCTGAAGGTAGCAAATGAGCAATCTTTACAAGTTAAAGATGAATACATTGCTCAAATCACAGCACAGTTGGAAGCCATAAAGGGAGAAGCGCAAATAGAAGAATTTAAAAAAGAGGCAATGATAATTAATAAAGCGCTTATATCTCAAGTTAAAATCCTAGCACAATCCCTTTCTCAGGCAGAGCCACTCTGCGAATTAGCTACGACTGTTAATGATCAGGTGGAACAGATCAGAGCAGAATATAATCAAGCCGAGGGAGATATATCTGACTATCTTGAATGGCAAGATTCAAAGTCAGGTAAACAAGCCAATCCACCTCGAATATTAGAAGTCCATAAAAATATATTGTTTACAGAATGGCAGGGACAAATATTGAAGGCAGAAAGGGCAGCATCGAGATGTACATTAACCGCTGATAATCTGGCCAATCTGGTAAATGATACTTTATATCAGGCCAATATTACTTCCCAATGCACGCCCGGAAAGATCACTACTGCATATACATTGGAACAAGCATGCTACCCCGAGTTAGAAAATAGAGCAAAATTGATTACCGTGGTCAAAACTTTAGACACGGATGCATATTGGCGGTTTCTAATCAAGCCGCATAAACAAAGATCTGCTCTCAAATGCCTAACCGACGCCGTGCAATATATGATCCCCGAAATCCAGGACTCCACCTATGCTGCCCAGCTCAGTTCTAGGCTCAACAAACCGCCCGAAGTTGAGCCAATGCTCGCTATCAATCAGCTCAGGTACACAGGAAAGAAGCCAGCAGAGTGACTCATCGCCCAGCTCCTCCAATCGCCAGCTTAATAGGAATTTGCATTTATTTGACATCAGAATAGTTAGCTTTTCTGTTTTGATAGATATTTTAGATTAGTATAGTATTTATAGACCCTTTCATGCATTTAGAAAGGGTCGTAAAAATTTTGTATAAGACTTAACAGACTGAAGTTTGCACTACTGTGCTTCAGCCTTTATTCTTTTATGAAACTCGACCAAATACTTTTATTTTTAACGGAGAAGTTTTTGATTCAATTGTGCACTACTGTCGTTGATTCAAAGATCGTTATGCGTTGAAGTATAAGTCATACATAGTGATTCATATCAGGAGTGGCTTACAGTTCAAATGGTACTTTTATCTTTGTTTTGAATTCATTCTGTGTATTTGATTTCACTGTGTAATTATTTTCTGCTATCATTATCTGTATGCATGTATATCAACTGGAAATCTTGTTCATACCACTATTGAATGATCATATGATGTGCCTTATTATTTAATCATGTATGCGTAAATGGTATGAACCTTTAAAGTACTGTAGTATTGTTATAACCACTGTGTTTAACTATTTAGATACAGTAAATCTTGAATGATTCAATATTTGTGTTGTGAAAATGCGGTTATCTATATAATTGTATTTTTAGAACATTGAACATCAAAAGCTACGCTTTAGAAGTTCAATTAGATTCCCGGGATAGTCTTATTTATTTACATTTTTGTTAAATAGTTTAGTCATCTACTTATCACTGTTAAGCATCCATTCATCCCATTTATCTATTGCTGGGAAACTGGTCCCATTATCCCCAGTCGGAGCCACTACACCAAACGGAAAAGGAACTGCACTAAGGTCCGGACCGGGTGGTTTTCCCCAATGTTGATGCAACGATTTTCGGGTCGTCAACAAGTGGTAGCACATGCGGCCTGGCCTGAATGCCAAAAACTCTGATGTAGGTGAATTTATCCTCCCCAAACCAACTTGCTACTGCAGTCAAATCTACCCCTGCTTGCTCAGAAATCTTTGGGGCAGGCTTATCAAAAATGGAATAATGAATTGGAAACATAAAACCGTTGCAGATTTGATAAATATGGTGCTTATAATTAGTCTTCCACAATTTTTGATAATATATGTGAATGGGTGTGGTGTCTTGCGACGTCCACCTCCATCCTAGCACAGGAAATTCAGAATTAAAACACAACACATCCATCACATAGGCACTGTAATAGAATGACGGAATAACCCTCTCTATGACGCGATAGTTAGACCTGAAATCGAGAATGGCTTTGGCTAACTTGTCGGATAATATAACCGCCCAATCCATAATTTCGCCATTACATGCTGTCTCCATTAAGGGGACCATTTCTATGGTAAAATTGGCGGAGTCATGCAATCCCCATAGCCTACACAACATAATTCCAGCATAGCAGTAAGGAGAACATAGGGAGTCAGCTGAGTACTTACCCGAGGTTTCATGCTTGTGTTTTGCTGGATTCTGTCTCCAGCCTCGGATTGGTTCAGACTCGGTCTCGTTCTCTGCTCAAAATTTCTCCAAAAATTCCGCATTATATTTTTTCTCTTCTGCCGGTAGGTGATACATTAGCCTTAGATCTTCGGCTCGAAAAGAACCAAAAATCCTCCCGTCCGCAGTGCTAAATAATCTGTTGATAATTGGGAGCTCTTGGATTTCCCACCTTACCACATCCGTGTATGGGAGAATTTGCTCCTGGGCCGCTATTCTGTGCAGAAAGGAGTCAGCCAAGTCTTTTAAATTGGCGTCGGATTTACTGGTATTATTGCATGAGATTTCTATCCCGGTCACCTTTGGCTCTTCTGCTTCAATCAAATTATACGTCCCTTGCCAAGTGGTCCTGGTAAGTCCCAAGCACGTCGTATCCAATATAAGCCCTTTGTTCTTACCGCTTGGATCAACAACAGCTTGCCCCGCGGCTGGCGAAGCAGTAGGCATTGTGGTCTTCTTGGACTTCTTTCCCATCCCACTTTCTTCTGTCTCTATGGAAGAATCCTGCACAGAGTGAAAGAGAGGCGTAACATAGGAAACAATAACATGAATTGAACAGAATGAAGTATATATATCTGGATGGATTCATAGCGATCAATTGACTTAAGGTGGCCTTGGGATCAAATCCGTGGATAGATCGCAAGTCTGCTGTTCTCATTAAATGGTCGTTATGGCCTGTCAATCTCATTAATTCCAGTTGCTTCGATTAATGGCCAAATGATTTATTTGAAGCATGCCTTGGGCGATTTGGCGGTTTGAATGCGAATGAGCGGCTTTTCAAGGGATATTGCCTTAATTACGAATAAATCATATTAAACTGCCATTTATGACTTTTACTTTGAAAACTGCGCTTTTTTCCCTTTTCGCAATCGGACATCGGGGAAATGCTAAGTTATTACATTGGTTTCGTTTGGAATCCGCGATCGCCAATAGTGATATCGCATCGCATCAGGAATAGCTAGCAAGGTCGTTTAGAATGAGGGCATGGTGAGTCGCCGATCGCCGATAGCGATATCACATCGCATCGGGCGAGGGGGAGCTTATTTGCACTTTAAGTGTTATCGCCGGTTGCCGATTGCCGATTTCGCATCGCATCAAAGCAAGGGTTGTTACTCATGTTACTTTATGCTTTTGCCGATGTCCGATAGCGATTTCGCATCGGCGAAAACCAAGATGTCCCTTAAGTTGTGCTTTCTTTGTCATTGCGATATGCGATCTTGCGATCGCTTTATCGCAATGATAAAGATAAATTGTTTTATGTTGGGGTTTTTTGATTGGTTTTATTAAAAAGGCCTTTTAATAATGTTTTCTTTTATTCGAGCCTTTTTGAAATAGAACTTTAAATTGATACCAATTTGAAACAAAAATTAAAAAGAGACCCATTTCACATTATATTTTTAGAATAGTAATGATATGAAATGGGGGTTGTTGTATGGCACAACAATTGGCGATTCACTGGAAGAAACAGTTATCTCTGAAAAGTATAGAAATACTTAGACTTTTTCAAAATAGGAATTTTATTCAAAAGGGAAAATTATAATATAACTAGGTATTGTTGCATTCGAAACAAAACAGTACTTTCTTCGCTAATTTCCTCTTTTGTTAAAAATAGAGACATTCTAGATTTTAAATTGGTGTTTGTTGGTTGGTATTGATAAAACAGAGAACTTTTTCCAAATCAGCTTAGTAAAATTAACTCCTTTGTCACAGGTAGAGCCTCTGCTGCCAGCAAACGTCCATAGTTTCGACAAGGATACCTTTAAACCATATCATTGTCTATTGTCCCATTCACTTCAGAGCATGATTAACAGAATGAATTCAAAATATGTTTTTTCACATTTTGTATTTCTTTTCATTTTCTGCTATTTTGTAATATAAAAAGTCATTGCCCTGGTGTGGTGGCCAGTTAAGTGACAATGCCATTCACTGGTAGTAATCTAACCGAACAAGCTGGCTCGTGATGAGACCCCTTGTCTTACAATTGAAGCCATTACCCTGTTTTGGTATGCAGTATTGGTAATGTTGGCTAAACTATTTTTCTATGAACATGGAAAGCAGGCTTGTAATAAGACCTCTTAACTTTTATATCCATTATTCTTGGAATTACACCCTGAATAATCATGAACTTAGGTAAATGGGATAGACAATTCTCCTCCCTAAGACAGGATGGATGACAAGGTTAGAGTTTGAGATGCTGAATTTGGATTAGCTTCTATTTTAATATTGATAACCCTTCCGTAACCAATTTAAAAAACCTAAAAAGATTTACAAAGTTTATAAACTTCAAGAGGGGTTCACTAAGATTGTGGTGTAGTTTCAGAATGCAATTATAACTAATTTCCTAGAAATCATTCCTTTTGTTTAATACTTCTATTTATTTAAAAGTAAATATCGCATTGCTTGTTTTTTAGAAACTCTTTGAATACAACAAAGGTCAAATAGAAAATGCCTTGCAGTTTTATTTTCTAATTTTGCTACAAACTATAAAAATGTTATTAAAAGGAGAAGGGGTTACCCTCTCAATTGAATTTTTTTTTAAGATTAGACCATTAACAGGGAGAGAATCTCTCAACCCTGATAAATCTTGTAGCATGAAGGTCGAATGGCCTATCTTCTCACAGATTTGAAATGGTCCAAGCCACATCTTCTGGAATTTGTTGTGTTTTCCTTTATCTTCATGGGCTTTGTCCCATTTCAGGACTAAATCACCGACTTGAAATTGCTTAGAACCAGATGAAATTGAATCAAATGATGACTTGATGATCTGTTGATGTTTCGCATGAATAATTTTGGCTTTTTCCCTTTCTTCTTCCAATTTTAGGATTTGGTCATGTCTAAGCTGTAAAGAAGAAGAAGGCTTTTCTTCAATGAATTGAACTAGAGCTAGAGAAGGAAGAATAAGATTTGTTGGTAATACAACTTCTTTTCCATAAACGAGTTTAAATGGGGAAGAACCTATAGAAGCTTTTTGTGTTATCCTGTCAGTCCATAGTGCAAATATTAAAGATTTGTGCCAGTTCTTGTGATTCTGTTCGATAGTTCGCTTGATAATTTTGATAAGGTTTTTGTTTGTAG